>JANHMN010000024.1:32472533-32502240 GCA_030674055.1 Rhabdomys pumilio
CACACACACACACACACACACACACACACACACACACACACACACACACACACAAAACAAGCTGGGTGGTGGCTGTGCATGCCTTTAATCCCAGCACTTGAGAGGATGAGGCAGGTGAATCTCTGAGTTTGAAGCCAGTTTGATTTACAGAGTCAGTTCCAGGACAGCCAGGGCTACACAGAGAAACTCTGTCTTGAAAAATATTACTTAACCAAACCAAACCAAACCAAACCAAACCAAACCAAACCAAACCAAACCACCAAACCAAACCAAACCAAACCAAACCAAACCAAACCAAACCAAACCAAACCAAACCAAACCTCTTTGCTCTTTGCTAGACCATCACAGTGAGGTGATATCTCTTGCCCACTGTTGGTCCTTATGTGCTCAAAGTACATTCTGAAGTCTGAATAAATAAGACTTGGAAAGAGAATATTAATATAGTCACTTCTGGCCCCATTCTTTTTTCATATTCTGTATCTTCTACCAGGCATGCAAAGGTCAGATCAGAGTAAGTGCCTGTTCCTTTTAGAGCCAATTTGTGGTTTTCGAAATCCCAGAATCAGACCCTCTAGCTAGCCTTATGAGGGCTTGTTCCAGGAGTCTACCCCACACCATCCTACTCTGTGTCTCTTTTGTTGGTCAACAGATCGGTAAGTACTGGTGTTTTGTTCCTGTGTGTGTGTGTGTGTGTGTGTGTTTGTGTGTGTGTGTGTGTGGTCTAAACTCAGCCCATCTCTGTATTGTTGCAGTTGCCCAGTATCCACTGGTTCCCTGGATCCATGGAGCCCCTTCAGTGGAGCACACTGAGAGGTCGACTCATGCTCTGTGTTGACTTCCCCCGGAAGGACTACTGGTGCTGCTGTAGCTGAGTTTTCTGAGATCCTGGACCTGTGTGACACCCAGGGTAATGATGGCCAAAATGCTTATGTTTCCTTGTACCCAAAGTTCATACTTTGAACCACCTTCTGATCTAACCTTTTTACACTGAAGCAATAGACTTCTAATTCTAACCCAACCCAGGGCTAGGAACCAAGAACAAGCTTGCATTCCAAGGCCCTCTGACATCATTCACCCTGGCCAGTCTAGAGCTGTTCAGTCTGTATTTTCTTTCTCATGGAAACCCTAGGTCACTTGCCTAGCATATGTGAGGCCCTGGCTTGGAACCCCAGTGCACTGCCCCCCCCCAAATATGTAAAATGGACATGTATCTACTTCCTTCCTCTTTGTACCCTGACATCCATTACTGGTTCTTCTCAGCATCATTTCTGATATGATCACCAGCAATCACTGTGTCTTCTGCCATCATTCCAGTTCAATCTTCACTCTTCCTCTCTTGCTTTTAGTGCTGGGACCAAATCCAGGGCCAGATTCATGATTGGCAAGTGTTCCACGTTAAGCAACACCCCTGTCCCCAGCAGGATATATTTTACAGTATTGGTCCAGCTGGGTACTAGAGTCCTTGCTTTATTTTGTGGCTGTGACAAATACCTTGACAGAGAGCAACATGGGGAGGAGAAGGTTCGTTTGTCTTACAGTTCCAGGTCACAGATCTTCACTGTGGGGTAGTCAAGGCAGGGACTTGAGGCACCTAGTCACATCTGTACTCAAGAGCAGCAAGAAATGGATACACGCCCACCTCTTCCACTCTTACAAAGTCCGAGACCCTAAATCCACGCGTGGTACCACCATCAATGGGCTGAGTCTTCCCACATCCACCAGCACAGTTAAGACTTCTCCACAGGTGTGTCCAACCAGACGTAGCCAATCCCTCACTGAGACTGTCTTCCTAGGTGATTTAGGATTGGGGTAAATTGAAATGGAAATGAACTGTCACACCTTTCTCTCCTAAAACCCTTCAGTGGCCTTCCCTTTGCACTTGAATAAAACCC
Source organism: Rhabdomys pumilio (assembly GCA_030674055.1). Classification (NCBI taxonomy): domain Eukaryota; kingdom Metazoa; phylum Chordata; class Mammalia; order Rodentia; family Muridae; genus Rhabdomys; species Rhabdomys pumilio. The sequence goes on from JANHMN010000024.1 coordinate 32,474,426, forward strand.
AAGCCTGATTTCATCATCTGTAATGTAATTTGTGGAAGAACTGAATACCATATGGTATGAGCAGCCTGCATCCAGCCTGGCCTATAACAGGTGAATCCCTGAGCAAATGCCCTTAACCTTTCTTCCCAGCCTTCTCTACCACTTCCAGAAATCATTCTTTGAAATTAGATTGCTCCTGGAAATAAGATGCATCTACTTTGTAACACCCTCTCTTTTATTGTACTTATTATTTTGTTGTTTTAAAACAGGGTCTCTCTGTGTAGTCCTGGCCTAGAACTTGTGGCTTTCCTCTTGCCTGTCTCCCTAGCACTATGATTACAGGCATGTGCCACCATGCCTTACTGCGACTTCACTTGGACTACGCTCTGTGACTCTCTGTGGCCTCCCACACTCCCTTCCAAGAGCATTTGGAATATAGCAAGAACCTGTTCTTATACGCTTTTGCTTGTTCTAGCTACTAGAATATTCTGCATAGCTCGTACTATGTCTGGCCCTCATGCCAATATTCTCAAGGGTTCAAAGTCACTTCCTTCAAGGCCAGCCTGATTTGTGTGGTAGCACCCACCCTCCTGCTCTCCATCCCGGAATGTCACCCACCACTGAAGCCTGTGCTTCCTTTAGAGTTTGGACCATATCTTCCCATAAGCATTTTCTCACTGTGTCTATTTTCTGTCTCTCTGGCTGGATCATCTGATCTTCATTAATTTGCCTTGTGTCTTTTTTTTTTTTTAATCCAGGGCTTAAAGCTGTGTCTAATCCATACATACTTCATGGATGAATTTGTAAAGTCCATGTCATGAAAAGTCCATATCAATGGAAAATTACCCCCAACCCCCTCCCTTCCCAGAAGGGTGAGGCCACACTGTCCCAAGAAAAAACAGGATCCCTCCCTCCCCAAGGAGGGTGTGGACACACCGTTCCAAGAAAAACCATGGGTTATCAGACAAATGGAGCCGTCTGGCAGCAGATAGCTCCCCTTTAGAGGGTCCCCCAGAGCCCACCAATGCCAGCTGACCAGTTTATTGCTAAAAAACCTGCCCTGCTCAAACTGTATATAAGCTTCTGCCCAAATGCACTCATTGCTCACCTCTTCTCCCTCGTGAGCGAATGGCCCCAATGCATTGGACCAATAAAGTCCTCTTGCAATTGCATAGATTTCCCTCCATGAGCATCCTTCACGGGAAGTGCAGCCGTAGGGCTCCACAAACTCTACCTCTGCTTCCCTGCATTTTCCCAGCAGCAAGCGGTCCCTGGGTCCCTTGATTTCTCAAAGCTCATTTGACTTTTGAGACCCGCCTTGCTTTGTGTTTTGAACTGGGGATACAGAGAGATAGTGTGATTCTTAGAACCAGACCTTGTGTTCGAGTTGTAGTCCTGGTGCTTCTGAGGGCCACACAGCCCAACACAGGAAACAAAAGGAAGAACAGACCCCACAGAGCTTTATATCAACTTTCACTTAGTCATCGGTAAAATTCCACAATGCCTACTTTAGAACACACAGTAGGCACTCAAAGGCCTTAGCAGGTATAAGATAGCATCAAGTGTAGACCAACCTGCTGGTGCAGGTTTAGAAGGTCAGAATTTAAAAGACAGCAATTTAATTGTCTTAGTCACTGTTCTATTGCTGGGAAGAGACACCATGACCAAGGCAACTTAAAAAAGAAAGTATTTAAAATTGGAGACTTGCTTACAGTTTCAGAATTTAGTCCATGACTGTTATGGCAGAGAGCATAGCAAGAGGCAAGCAAACAGGCAGGCAAGCAGAAAAGGTGTTGGAACAAAGTAGCTGAGAGCTTACATCTGATCTGAAAGCCTGAGGCAGAAAGGCAGATAACTGGGCGTGGCAAAAGCTTTTTCCAACTCAAAATCCACCTCCAGTGATACACCTCCTCCAAGGCTACACCTCCTTTTTTTTTTTTAAGATTTACTTTTATTATTTTAATTATGAGGGAAGGGTATGTGTACATGAAGGCAAGTCCTCACAGAGGTCACAGGTGTGATACTGCCCCTGGAGCTGGGGTTGCAGACAGTTGTAAACCACCTGATGTGGGTGTTGGGAATTGATCTCAGGTTCTCAAGGAAGAGCTCTTAGTGTCTCCAGCTCTAGGCCACACCTCCTAGTCCTTGCCCAACAGTTCCACCAACTGTGGACCAAGCATCTAAATATTTGAGCCTACTGGGCCGTTCTCATTCAAATCACCACATCAAGTGTTGACAATAAAGGCTGTTTAAGTGTTTGACTGTTGAAATAATTATTTAAAAAATGGCCACTGGTCAAGCAGACTATCTAAGCTGTGGTGGCTCAGCCCCCATGTTCTGTGGCCAGAGGCCATGTTCGTGCTGCAGCTAGAAACGGCCAGCCAGAAACACCAGCCCTGCCACCCAGGGAGATGGCTCTGCCAATCTTCCACATTGTCTCTGCAAGGCTGGGCATTGCCCAGGACATCCCGCCATCCATGCAAGCCCGGTAAGAAAAAGAGACTCTAATGCTTAAAGATTAATCAAAGGCTTTATATGTTTAATAATGCTCAATAACAATATGCCCATACAAAGAGAGTTGTTTTGCAATTAGCTAACCTAAATATAAGTTGTTACCCACTACTGTTCTCCATATCTGCATGGCTCTCCATTGCTTCTACATCTATGCTCTCCCTAGCTCCTCCTCTTCCTTTTCCTCTTCCTTTCCTTACTCCTCCCACCTTAGCTCCTCCCACATTTAACAATAAAGAAAGCATGACAGTGTCTTATGAAGTAGTTAACATGATGGCATGGATCTGTAGATGGCTGCCAGCCATTCAGATCATAATCGAAAGGAACACGCTGGGACACATTAACATAAACCCACACACAATGTTTGCAGACATTTCATTCACAGCTGTAGCTGGGGATGGGGCTCTGTTAGGAGGACTCTTCTCTAGCATACACAAAGCCCTATCTCAATCCCCAGCACCACAGAAACCAGGCATGGTGGCAAACTCCAGTCCTTAGGTAGTAGAGACAAGAGATCAGAAGTTCAAAGTTGTCCTTAACTACGTCGGGAGTTCAAGACCAGCCTAAGCCCCCTGAGACCCTTTCCCAAAACAACAAAATGTTTCATTCATGATTGTCAAAACGGACAGCAGGTTGGTTCACCAGGGAAAGGTGCTTGCCACCAAGCCTAAGAAGAACCTGTGTTCTCTCCCCAGGACCTACGTGGTAGAAGGCAAAAACTTCTCTGACCTCTACACATACAGTAACGGTACATCCACACCTTCCCCTCACAGAAATTGATTAATTTTTGTAGGATTTCTCCTATTTCTGTAATGAAACACCATGATCAAAAGCAACTTGGGAGGAAAGAATTTATTTCAGCTTATGATTCTACATCAATCCATCACGGAGAAGTCAGGGCAGGAACTCAAAACAGAACAGGAACATGGAGCTGATAGAGAGGCCATGGAGGGACACTAATCACTGGCTTGCCCCTTGCAACTTGCTTACCACATCCAGGAACACCAGCCCACAGGTGACACCATCTACAATGGCTGTGTCCACGCATATAAACCATCAGTCAGGAAAAGGTGCCATGTACCGTAAGCTAGTCTATTGGTCAACCTATTGGGGGTATTCTCTCTACTGAGGTTCCCACTACCAAAATTACTCTAGCTTGTGTCAAGTTGACATAAAAACTAGACAGCACATTAAAAAAAAATCAAAATTAACAAAAATATCATAATTTTCAACAGTTGCAGACAATTCAAAAGGTAAATTAGTAAGCTGAGATTCAAAAATACTATTTGATATAATTAAGCAGTTATAAGCAATAAATGAACTCTCAACTATGAAAAAAACATGAAAGAAACTTAAAAACATACTGTTTAGTGAAGGGAGCAGTTCTGAAAAAGATTCATAGGGCATTCTGGGATAAACAAAAACATAGAGATGAAAACATAAAGAAATAAGAAAAATGAACAAACCCAGAAAACCAGTGATGCTCGGGGCTGTGTCTTACCTATTTTTCTCTCTGATGAAAATAATTTGAGAGGGAAGGGTATGTTTTAGCTCACAGTTCAAGGTGGAGAAGTCAACTCATCTTCTGCCCACCTCTGGCTCTTCCTGTACTGGGTCCAAGATCCCAGCACCGGGAATGGTTCTGCTCACAGTGGGTAGGTATTCCCACCTCCATTAAAAAAAAAAAAGTCAAGATAAACCCCCGCAGACATGTCCAGAGGTCCAGCTTGGGGTAACTCCAGAGCGTATCAAGTTGACAGCTAATACTAACCAGCACAGGCTGCGAGGGGAGGAGGATTCTGTAGTGATGGCTGCATGACGTTGCATTTGCCAAAAGCCAATGCCTTTCCAGTACAGATCGGTCTTTCAACTGAGTAGTGAGTAGAAATGCAGGGAATCTGTTGATCAGGGGTTAGAACCGCAAAGGGCCAAATCAGAGGAGCGGGGGATTCTGGGAGAGAGACCCAAAAGGGAATCCTACAAGTTTCTGTTAACATAAAACTGCTCAGAAAAGTGGATTAAAGATCAACTGCACAGTGGTGGGACATCACTGTTAACCCACTGCATTCATGTGGCCTTGGGTACAAATACCGGGAAAAGGTGTGTGCGTGCGTGCGTGCGTGCGTGTGTGTGTGTGTGTGTGTGTGTGTGTGTGTGTGTGTGTGTTGGGGGATAGGGGTGGTAACAACCAAAATTAAAGGCTGTTGTCTACAGTGGGATCACAGGAGCTCATTCTGCAGGCTCTCCTTGTCCTTATTTTCCAGAACAGAAAGAGCTGGGGCGGTAGGGAGAGCGGGAGCGAGCTGTGCGCACAGCTCTTGGCGGGGCGCCTGTCCTGGCCAAGCATCACTAACCTGGCAGAGGATTCCTTGTGTGCAACTGCGGGTGCACACCCAGGCAGGCGAGGGCGGTCCCCGCAGCCCGGCCTGGGGCCTATGATGTTCGCCCGCCCCTCTGCGGGAAGCAGCCACTGGGTCATCATCACAGTGCTTTCGGTTTGCTGGAATGTTCCCCCAACTGCAGAAGTGCACTTTGTTCCCCAGTGGGGGGAGGGGCAGCAGGACTCAGCTCCAGGGCGCCCTAGGACTTGGAGGGCGGCCAGCTTTCCGTTCCCAGGGTGCCTTCTGGCCAGGGCGGGTGGAGGGGGGTGTTGTCTGCATCCCAGCTGGGCAGCTGTAGGATACTGGACCCGCCTGGACTCTAGGGCCAGCTCTGCCACCCAGTAGCTTCATGCTTTGCATCAAGGGTTTGATTTCCTCATCTGCAAAATAGGAACCTGAATAATGCTAACAGCGTGCACTACCAGGCTCTGCCGTGAAGTTCTCTGCACCCTGTATCTTCCTCTCGATATCCCTTTGAAGTAGGTGCTGTTAACTTAATAAGGTAATTATACTATTAGTTGGATAATTCTCCCTGGCTGCCCACACCCTTTGAACATCAGAGATGCTCTGGTCACTGAAAGGCTGGCCCAGCTCCTCCCAGTAATAAAACGTGTGCTATTATTTTCACTTTAAAGGTAAAGAAAGAGAAGCTAAGAACAGGTAAGTCACCTGTGGAATGGCACAGTTCCCAAGAGGCAGGGCCATCCAGACATAAACCCAAGCAGTCAGCTGGAGGCTTTCCAGCTCTTAAAATGCAAATACTGCTTTCCTACCACTGGTTTCCGGAGGCCCTTCAACTTCAGATAAATGTACTTATTCAGATATTTCAGGCTGGGTGTGGTGGTATATGCCTGCAATCTCAGCATTCAGGATGCAGAAACAGGAAGAATGTATGTTGGAGTCTAGCCTGGGCTACACAGTTAAGTCTAAAACGAGCCTGAACTATAAAGGGAGAACTTGTCTCAAAAATATGAAATGTTTGTATGTGGACAGTTTATCAGGTATAAGCCTTGTAACCTGAGTTCTATCTCAGGAATCCATGGTGGGAGAAGAGAAGCGATTCCTGCATATCCTTGGACCTCCACACACACACTAGTAATCTTCCTTCCTTCCTTCCTTCCTTCCTTCCTTCCTTCCTTCCTTCCTTCTTTCCTTCTTTCTTTCTTTCTTTCTTTCTTTCCTTCCTTCCTTCTTTCCTATATATTTATTTTTGAGAGAGTCTCACTGTGTGACCTGTCTGGCCTAGGACTTGCTATGTAGGTCAGGGTGGCCTGAAACTCACAGAGGTCTGCCTGATTATGCATCCTAAGACCTGGCATTAAAGGCATGCACCATCATAATGGAAAATATAAACATTTTTATAAAAATCAGAAGTAAATAAAGCCAGGCCTCCCAGCACTTGGAAGTAGACGCAAGCCAATCGCTGTGATTTCCAGGCCGACCAGAGATACTCAAAAGGAAAAAAAAAAAGAATGAAAAAAAAAAAGAGAAGAGAAGAAACCCAAACGAGTAAGTAAAGAGGAGATGAGAGGAACAGGGCTCTGCACACAGCACTTCTGAGGGAGGAATTGTTGCTAATACTTCTTACTAAGAAGTTATCACCATCTCAGACTTACCATTCTTATAATACCTCTTAATACTTTGTGTGTGTGTGTGTGTGTGCAGTATGTGTGTAAAGCCAGAATCTTGCATGTTAAGCAGTGCAAGCATGTTAAATCATGCAAGCATGCTCTTTCACTTGGCTATATCTCCAGACTGATGGCCTCCTTTGTATTTCTTAGGAATGTGGCCTCCTCCAGTGACGATGGCACAAGGCTAGCCTTGAAGGACAGGAGCGACTTTGGTAATAAGAGGAGCTTCCAAGCTGTGAGGGAGTAATGAGCAGCAGATGACATGTCACACCAGCTGTGGAGTCTGTCTCCTGGAGTTCAGACACCTCCTGCATTGTGACTGTGCAACTGTACACACACACATATACACACACAGACACTTACACACATGTGAACCTGCACACACAGACATGCACATAGACACACACACGCAGACACTCACACACATGAGAACCTCACACACAGACACATACATGTGAACCTGCAGACACAGACATGCACATAGACACACACAAATGCAGACACTCACACACATGAGAACCTGCACACACAGACAAGCACACAGACATACACACATGTGAACCTGCATACACAGACACACACATGTGAACCTGCACACACAGATGTGCACACAGACACACACATGTAAACCTGCATACACAGACATGCACACACATACACACACACACAGACTGCATACAGAAGGCAGAGGTAGTTGTAGGTCAGCTGTACACACACACACACACACACACACACGCACAGACAAACACACAGACTCTCATACTCACACACAGACTGCATGCAGAAGGCAGAGGTAGTTATAGGTCAGCTGTACACACACACACACACACACACACACATGCTCGCGCACAGACACGCACACAGACTCTCACACTCACACATAGACTGCATGCAGAAGGCAGAGGTGGCTGTAGGTCAGCTGCCCCACATTATAAACAAATGGGGGTTTGATGTCAAGAGGCACTGGTGCGCTGTCACAGATCCACTTACCATCCTCTGTCACAGGACTGGGAAACCATGAGTGACTGTCCACCTTCTTCCTGTGAGCGTGAAGTCTGCCGATGTTTTGATGAAACTGGTCCTGCACTGGGAAAAAAAGAAAACGCATATACTTACGGTGAGCAGTTTGTGAGCATTTGATGATTCTTCGTGCTTAACTTGGGCCACACTTTTTCAACACCACCCCCCTAAGATTTATTTCTTAATCTCTCTCTCCCTTTCCTCCTCTCCCTGTGTGTGTATTTGTGTGTGAGTGCTCGCACCCGTGAAAGTGAGAAAGGAGTCAACTCCTCCTAACTACAAAGAGAAGGCCAGTGATGTCATTTGTGGAAAGAATATCATCGAAGCTGAGATTCTGTTTTATTTAAGGAGAAAAAGCGATTGGGTTCAGAAACGAAGTGGCTCACATACTGGGTCCCATTGATGTGGACTGCCATGGAAGAAAACTGAATCTATTTGACTTTGAACAATGAAAGGAAGAAGACACAGAAGGTGTCACCTTTCTTTCCTCTGGACCCCGAAGGCCAGAGCTCACCTACATGGCCTCATACCTAAATGAAAGCTTGCTTGGAAATGCAGTTTTATTCTGGGTGGCTTTATGTCCACCTTAAAAAAACAATAACATGCTTTTATAAAACTGGAAACAAGCTGGGCAGTGGTGGTGCACGCCTTTAATCCCAGCACTTGGGAGGCAGAGACAGGCGGATTTCTGAGTTCGAGGCCAGCCTGGTCTACAGAGTGAGTACCAGGACAGCCAGGACTACACAGAGAAACCCTGTCTCAAAAAAACAAAAAAACAAAAAACAAAAACAAAAACAAAAACAAAAAAACAAAAACCTGGAAACAAGCTGAGTAGTGGCAAATGCCTTTAACCCCAGCACCCGGGAGGCAGAGGCAGGGAGATCTCTGAGTTCGAGGCCAGCCTGGTCTACAGAGTGAGTTCCAGGCTAGCCAGGGTGACACAGAGAAACCTTGTCACAATCAATCAATCAATCAATCAATCTGTACCACAAAAATAGGCACCATGTTCTTATTTGATTAAATGTAAAAGGAAATAAATGGATCTAACTGACATAGGAGGTGTGCGTTTCAAGAAATAAAATGGGCAGACGATGTGTGTACTTATTCACTGTTACTCTTTAACTAGAAAACTGTTGTTTGGAGTAGCAATGAGTCCAGATAAAATATTCCACTTTCCTAGCTCTCTCCAACTGGCCACATGACACCGTTGTGGTCACTAGATGTAAACAGGAGACAGTAGAAGACACTTGAGAGCCCTTGTGTCTCAGCTCAGGTGTCTTTGCCCCTCACCTTCTTGCTTTTTTTGTTCCTGAACTTCAAGTGTGAGGATGACTGTGGAGCAGGCCACTGGTGACCAACAGGCATAATTAGCCAGCTGGCCAGAGTCACAGCGGGAAGGTGTCATGACCATGGCTGCTCTCCTCTTGAATACCCATCTTCAGACCTCTTAGCAGGGAGATCCTGCCTGGCTAAGCCAGGAGAACTTGCCTGTGTGTGTGTGTGTGTGTGTGTGTGTGTGTGTGTGTGTGTAGAATATCCTTAGAAGAATACACAGGAAACTAGCCACAGCTGCTTCCTAGAAGAAATCATGAATGGGTTGAGGACGGGGATGGATAAGGGACTTAGTTTGCATTTATAGTCTCCCATAGCTTTAATGTTGAATTGTTTACATTTATATAATCCAATCAAGGAAAAGTATTAAAATAGCTTTAAAAAAAAGATTTATTTTATTGGGCCTGGGAGAGATGGTTCACTCATTAAGAGCACTTGCTGCTCTTGTAAAGGACCAGGATTTGATTCCCAGAACTCATGCGGTAGCTCATAACTGTCTGTAACTCCAGTTCCAGAGGATTCAGTGCTATTTTCTGTCTTCTACAGACACTAGGCATGTCTACAGACATATATGCAGACAAAATATCCATACACAGAGAGTAAAATATTTTTAAAAATTAAGATTTATTTTATTATTTATTTATACGTGTGTATGTACATACAAGCAGGTGTTGGTGGAGGGCAGAAGAGGGCGTCAGATCCCCTGAAGCTGGAGTGGTAACAGGTGGATATAGGTTGTTCAAAGTGGGAGCTGGGAAAACAGCTCTGGTTTTCTGGAAGAGAAGCAAGCACTCTTAATTGATGAGCTGTCTCTGCCCTAAAACAACGTACACAATGGGAATGACAAAAAGACACATGTGGTGGTTTGAATGGGAGTGGTCCCGTAGACATAGTATATTTAAGTGCTTAGTCCACCGTTGGTGGAACAGCTTGGGAAGGATTAGGTTTGGCCGTGTTGGAGGAGGTTCATCACTAGGGATGGGTTTTGAGTTTTTAAAAAGCCCATTCCATTACAAGCTCTCTTTTTGTCTCATGCTTACAAATCAGATGTGAGCTCTCAGCTACTGCTCCAGTGCCATGCCTGCCTGCCTGCCTGCTGCCATGCTCCTCACCATAAATGTCATGGATTCTAACCCTCTCAAACTGTGAGCCCCAAATTAAATGCTTTCTTTTTAAATTGCCTTGGTTCTGGTGCTTCGCCAAGGCCATACAAAAGTAACTCAGGCAATTGTTTTATAAATCCAAAGGTATAAGACACATTTTTTTTGCAATCTAATGATGAAGCATCTTTCCCAGGCCTTCATCAGAGCTGGCCAGAATAAATGTGATTGCTGATTCAAGAACTGAATTTCAAGTATTTCTTGTCAAAAATGAATGGTATAGGCTATGCATTAATAAAAGTGGGGTCAAGGGGCTTGTTTTGTTTTATTAGATCAGAGGGGAGCTTTAGCTAGAATCTAGTGTTCTGCCTTCTTTAGCTGCATGTCCACTATACTAGTTCATTTCCCAAAGTACTTACTGGTTGAAAATTAATTTACTGTCAAGCTGAAAACTCTGAGTTTATTAAGTTCCTGTGATGGTTCATATGACTGTCCACTTGAGATCTAGAATCACCTGGAAGATGACCTTTGGGCATGCCTGCAAGAGGTTATCTGTATTAGATTAACTGAGATGGAATGACCCAACTTAAATGTGGGCAGCACCATCCCAGGGGCTGGGGTCCTGGTGGACTGAATAAAAAGGAGAAGGAGACCCCCAGACAGTTATTAAATTAACAGGGTGGCAAGCCAAAGATGGGTAAGATTCTGCAAAGAGCCTTACCAATCTAAGACAGAAATGCATTGCTTTTGATAATGCATATTCCACAATGGGTAAGGAAGGCACTCTTGTTAGAACAACCTAAGACAGGCTCAATCTGGTTTATGCAATAAAAAGAGGGGGAGATGTGGAGAGCTTTGGGGGCTGCCTGGTAGGAATCTGACATTGACCAAGGACAAGGAAATGGTCTGCTTGGAAGGAATCTGACATAGGACAAGGACAAGGAAATGGACTGCAGGCAGGAATCTGACATTAGGCTAGAACAAAAAAGAAATTTCAGGCAAGAATCTAAATCTTAAGCTAGAACAGAGAAGTAGGCTTCAGGCATGAAAATGACTTTGGGCTAGGACAGGGAAGTAGGCTCAGATATTTTGGTCATCCTGATAAACGCTTAGAAATAGTGATCACAGTTGTGATCACGGGATTCTGTTTATTGTCATGTGTGTTCTTTGACTATCTGGGTTTATTGTCTTGCTTGTTCCTTGACTGTTTGCATCTATTGTATTGCTAGTTCCTCGACCTTGAACTGACTTTAATACTTGCATGTAATTTAAACAGTATAAAGGCAAAAAAGGAGGAAGAGAGATGGGATAGGTGATTAATGGGGAGTGGATGGGAAAAGAGGATAACATCTGAAATGTAAATAAATAAAATATCGAATCAAAAAAAAGGAAGCAAAAGGGAGGAGACCTGAGCACCACCTCTCTTTGCTTCCTAACCGTGAAAGACACATGACCAGCTGCATCGAGCTCCAGCCATCTTGACACTCCTACCGTGGCGCCCAGTGCCCTGCTCCAGCCATCTTGACCAAATAAATCTTCTCTACCCAGGCTCCCTGGAGAGGTCATCTTGGTTGATGAAGGACATCTACCTCCTGGAAAAGCAGAAATGACTGCTTCATGATAGCCCCAGGTCTCACACGGCCCACAGTTCATGTACCCTCCCGAGCTAGTGGCTAGTCTCCCTCCTCCCTACAATGGCAGTACTACAAACGGGGGAATACAATGACTTTGGCGCCTGGGATATTTGCATTTTCTTCCTCGTTTTTTTTTTTTTTTTGGGTTTTTTTTTTTACCCTTAAATGATTTCTTTTTAAAGTTACACTTGTTTATTTGTCTATAGATTTATAAGCTGTGTGTGATTATGCATGAATTTACATTGTGGAGGTCAGAGAACAACTTGCTGGCAGTAACACAGTGTCCCCAGCATCCCTTAAACCTCACCAGCAAGGCTGCAGCCCTTAAGCCTGCCCAAAAAGCACCATCAATGTGGGACCATTTGTTCAAATGCCTGAGCCTGTGGGGGACGAGTGTCATTCAAACCCCCGTGAGTCCTTGTGGAGGTCAGAGGACAACTTGGTGGAATCAGCTCTCTTCTACCTTTATATGGGTCCTAGGGACTGAATTCAGATCACCTGGCTTCAGGAAAGGCAAGCACTTTACCTGTGAGTCGTCTACTCATCAGGTTCTCTTAGCTTGCATTTAGTTTGCTCAGTCCTTGTCCCCGTGTGTCATCTCCACCCCCCACCTTGCAGAGTCCATCTGTCCCTGTTCATCCAGTCCAGTCTGTGCCCCAACCTCCTTCCTAAGAGAAAAGTTTGAATCATTGGTTTAAGTTTTCTTCTTTCCAATGCTCACATTTGGCATTGTAAATCTCCCTGTAAGCACGGCTCCTGGGACAGCTCACAAATCTTCATACCGTTTGTTTTTATTTTCACTCAGTTGCAAATATTTTCTAATTACACTTGAGGTTTCTTCTTTTAATTCGGGCTTTATTTCAAAGTCTGCTGTTTCCCTTCAAATATCTGTGAATTTCCTGGCTGTCTTTCTGTGGAACTCCATTGCATTCCGAAAGCAGACACTCTGATTTGAATGCTTTGAAATGTGTTGTATGTATTTTATAGCCCTGATTGTAGTCTATGTGGGCGAACAGTCCATTTTGCCTAAGCAAAATGTCTATTACATGGTTATTGGATAGAGTTGTCTACAGATGTCTGCTTGATTGATGATGGTGTTGAGTTTAGCTGTGTCCTTACTGATTTGTTGCTGGATATGTTGGGCTTTGTTTTGTTTTAAATTTAAAAAAAAAGATCATGCGTACTTCGTGTGTCTTAGTCAAGAGTTTCTATTCCTGCACAAACATCATGACCAAGAAGCAAATTGGGAGGAAAGGGTTGATTCAGTTTACACTTCCACAGTGCTGTTCATCACCAAAGGAAGTCAGGACTGGAACTCACACAGGGCAGGAAGCAGGAGCTGATGCAGAGGCCATGGAGAGAAGTAACTTATGGACTTGCTTCCCCTGCCTTGCTCAGCTTGCTCTCTTATCGAACCCAAGACTACCAGCCCAGGGATGGCATCACCCACAATGGACCCTCCCACCCTTGATCACTAATTGAGAAAATGCCTTACAGCTGGGTCTCATGGAGGCATTTCCTCAAGGGAGGCTCCTTTCTCTGTGATAACTCCAGCTTGTGTCAAGTTGACACACAAAACTAGCCAGTACATCGTGTTTTGCCTTCATATATGTTTGCATGTCTGGTACCGTCAGAGGCCAGAGGACCATGTTAGATCTCCTGGAACTGGTGTTATAGATGTCTATGTGGGTGCTGGGACCAGGACTCAGGTCTGTGCTCTAAACCACTGAGCCATCCCCCCATCCCTGCTGATCTGTACTGATGGAAGAAACCTGGTGTCTTCAGCCACGATACTGGGCCATTCCTGGTCTTTGTGGCTCTTTGTGGTTTTGCTTTTTGCTTTTTTTTTTTTTTTTTTTTTGCCTCCTGTATTTTGACACTATATTTCCATGACATACACATGAAGTGTTTTTGTGTCTCCCTGAAGAGTTTATCCTTTGATCACCAGGTAACGCCCATTGTGTCTTTGATAATCGTTCTTGTCCTGAAACCTGCTGTCTGACATTAGCACAGCCAGCCCCCATGTTCTTGTGATCGGTGTTAGAGTGCCCGGTCTCTGTATGTCCACACTTAAAGTGAGTGTCGGCTTGCATACGCTGCTGTTCTGCTTGCTGCAGCCATGGTCAGCTCCACCACATACCCCAACATCTCTGCTTACGGCAAGACCTTGGGCTGAGTCTCCTTCAAGTTGTTTGCAAAGTTCCAAAGACTACAGAAAACTCAAGCTCTGAACACTGGGGAGAAAATATTTGGGTTATAAGGGTTCCTCCTTTTACAGGATCATTCCAGGATTGGTGTGCTAGGGGGGTGACTTAACCTGTCGTAACGGCACGAGCGGCAGGTCCCATCTACAGAGAGAAATGTGAGGATGAGAACTTCATTCTGAAGCATACAGGTCCTGGCATCTTGTCCTTGGCAAATGCTGGACCAAACACAAACAGTTCCCAGTTTTTTATCTGCACTGCCAAGACTGAGTGGCTGGATGGCAACCATGTAGTCTCTGGGAAGGGGAAAAAAGGCATGCGCACTGTGGAAGCCATGGAGTGTGTGGGGTCCAGGAACGGCAGGGCCAGCAAGATCACCATTTCTGACTGTGGACAACTCTAATGCTTTGAACTTGCGGGCATCTTACCCACCAGATCATTCCTTCTGCAGCTTAGGAGAGCGTCCCGACTCCATCTGCTCACAATACCCTGTAATCTCTGCTCTCACTAAAGTTGTCGGGGTCCCATATTTTCCTCATTCCTCTCTGAGTCTAGCTGGATTGCAAAATTATGTTTATGATTATGAATAAAGACTAAGTAAGAACTGTTTAAAAAAAGTGTCAGAGAGAAGACATAAAAATGAGTCTTATTTTTGTCTCACTTTCATTTAGACTGGCTGACATTTCGCATAACTGTTAGAATGGTTGAATTAATTCTAGCCATATTTATTATTTTTTCCTATAGCTTTCCTTTTGTTCTCTGTTACTTCGGGTGTTGAGACTGGGTCTTTCTGTGTAGCACAGTCTTGGCCTTTACTTCGTGAGCCTCCTGCCTTTGTCTGAGCAGCTGAGACGATCTATCTCAGTTTATCTGTCTGGTCTGAGGTGGACCATCATGTCTAGCTAGTGTGTCCTTTTTCTCAGTTTCCCTGCCTCTCTCCTTCGCTCCTTCCATTTCCCTCTTCCCTTTTTGTCGTGCTGGGAGTAACTAGAGACTCTTGCACATGAGGAATCTGTGCTACCGGACCACTGTAGCTGTCGAGTTACGTTTCTGTTAGCTGTGATAAAACATCGTGACCAAGGCAATCTAAAGAAGTTCAGTTGGGTTTGTGGTTCCGCAGGGTTAGAGTCTATGATGGTGGAGTGGGAGCAGCTGGCATGGTGGCTGGAGCAGAGACTGAGGGCACACATCACAACCGCAAGCCTGGAGAAATGGTAGGGCCTTTAAACTCTCGAAGCCTGCCTCCAGTGACTGACTTCCTCCAAGGCCACATCTCATGAGACTCACCAAACAGCACCACCCGCTGGGGACCACGAATTCGAATGCCTGAGGTGCTTTTATCATTCAGTCGTTAATCATAATTAGCCACCAAACATTTCTCTTACTCTGATTTTCTGGAGTTTGACTACAGATGTCTGGGCATAGATTGATTTTTTTTTTTCTTTTTTTTTTGCTTGTTTCAGCAGTTCTTAACCTATGAGTGGAGTCCCCTTTGGGTGTCAACCGACCGTTACACAGAGTAAGACCATCGGAAAACACAGATACTTACATCACAATTCACAACAGTAGTAAAATTACAGTTATGATGTAGGAATGGAAGTAATTTTATGGTTGGTGGGGGTCACCATACCATTAAACATATCGACATATTAAAGGGTTGAGAGCCATTAGGAAGGTTGAGAACTACTGACTTATTTATCTATCAATCAAATAAATAATAAATAAATTATTTGGTAGTATACGGCTTACTGTTCGTTTTACTTTTTGAGTCAGGGTCTTTTTATGTAGCTCTGGCTGCCCTGGAACTCACTGAGTAGACCAGGCAGGCCTGGAATTACAGAGATGCCCCTGCCTCTGCCTCCTCAGTGCTGACCGTACCACCACACCCAGGCTCTTATTGTTTTTGTTATCATTATTTTGTTTGTTGTTGTCGTTTTTCAGCTCCCTAGACCTATATTTTGGTGTCTGGCATTAATTTAGGGGATAGTCTCAATAGCCATTTCTTCAAATATTTTCTTTTAAAAATGTATTCATTAGTGTGTGTGGATACACATATGGTGTGGATACACATGTGGTGTGTATATACATGTATGTCTATGTGCTTGCTCACACATGTCTAGAGGTACAGGTGTGGAGCCAGAGGAGTTAGTTCTTTCCTTATATTGTTTTACATGGGTCCTGACCATCAGACTGGGTCATCAGGACTTTGCAGCAAGCCCTTTCCCCACTAAGCCCTCTTGCAGGCCCTCAAAGAGCCTCTTGTCCCTGTCCCTGTCCTGTTTCTTTCTCTCTTCCGGTTCCCTTTCCTGTCCCTGTTCTCTTCCTTTTCCTTCCCCTGTCATTGCCACCACACATGTCCCAGCATCCATGGCTCTCAGAGCTCTTCAGCAGTCAAGTAAATTGCTTAGTTTGGTCTGGGGAACTTATTTTTGTTGTTATTTGTTTGTTTTACGTCTTTTTTCAATGTTGGAAATCCCTGTTGTCTGATCTCCCACAAGTTGTCCCCTGACTTTCATACATGTGCCATGATGCATGTACATGTGTACATGTGCACACACACACACACACACACACACACACACACACAAATAAATGTTTTTTTTTTTTTAGTTTCCTTTGGCTGGAGAGATCTTCAGTGTGTAAGAGCACTGACTGCTCTTCCAGAGGTCCCGAGTTCAATTCCCAGAAACCACATGGTGGCTCACAACCATCTGTAATGGGATCCCATGCCCTCTTCAGGAGTGTATGTAGTGTCTGAAGACAGTGACAGTATACTCATACACATAAAATAAATAAATAAATCTTTAAAAAGAAAGATTTCTTGGTCTGGAAAGGTGATTCAGCAGTTAAGAGTACTGGCTGCTCTTACAGAGGACCTGGACTCAATTCTCAGTACCCACAGGGTGGACCACGACCATCAGTAACTCTTGTTCTAGGAGATCTGACGTTCTCTTCTGACTTCTGGTACCAGGCACAAACTCTGTGTACAGACATACATTCAGGCCAAATATTCATATCTATATAACAGATCTTTTAAAACGTTTTCTTCCCATCACAGGATCGCTCACTGGTCTTTTCTTCCCTCACATCCTTGTCTAAAGCTTCCATTACTCTACATCAAGTGGTAGCAGGAGCTGGCTTCCTCATTTTGTTCTAACGTCTAGGGAGAATCTACATTTCCTGTACTATGCATCACATTTGCTCAAAGGGTTTGCTCTGTGACCTTCGAGTCAGGACACCTCTCCTAGTTTACCGAGATGCCTTTAAGTCATAAATAGGAGGTGAACTTTATCAGCTGCCGGTTCTTGTCATTTGAGGTAATCACACAACCTTCCGACGTGGGGGCAGTATGGAGTTCCTGGGAAACCTGAGTGGCAAGTATGTGTTTTTAAAAACACAACAGACACCTTATTTAAGGTCTTCGTGCCTTCTTTCAGGGTGAACGAATGCCATCCCTTCGAGCACTGCCTTGCCTAAATGATTTCTGAATGAGATGCATTGGCTTCAGTAAAGAGCTGGCAGCTCTCACAGTAACCTTCCAGAACAACTTACATAAGCTAGGAAGCAAAGTTCCCTGCAAGTGTGGTCTGTCTGTAGAAGTACACAGCCTTGTCACTACGATGAACTGTCTCACCCCCGGGTATTTCTGATTGCTTACCACATGTTTTGAAAGAGTTGCCTTATCCATATGCCTTAGGTGCTTGCACACTGAAGAGAAAGCATGTCTTTCGCTTTGCAGACTGCGAACTCCAAGTCTGAAGGTAATCGGCCTCAATGGACTGCCGACTCTTATTATCAGAGGGACCAGCCTCTTGGGTACCACCCACTAACTTACACTGACTTTAAATCCACACCTAAGCTTACCTCTTTCCAGCTGCCTCAGAGTATGGGGTCTCCCTCCTTAAGACCCAACGCAAACAAGTGTCTAGTTCAGGTCTGTTGTAATAAATACCCTGACAAAAAGCTTCGTAGAGGGAATGGTCTTGTTTCAGCTCACAAGCCCCGGGTGCAGCCCCACAGGAAGTGACGCAGGAACACAGAGCATCCATACAGGAAGTGACGCAGGAACACAGAGCATCCATTCACTTCACATCCTCACAAGAGTGGAGGTACAACGAAGGAGCTTAGTGCAGGTGACTGCTAGCTTCCTCTACTCCTAAACATCCCAGAGCCCCGAACGGGGGCATCCTGGCTCCCACTGACAGGTTGCATCTTCCCAATCATGGAAGGCAATTCAAACTCAGTCCCTACAGCAATAGTTCTCAACCTTCCTACTGCTGCGGCCCTTCCATACAGTTCCTCATGGTGTGGCGACCCCAACCCTGATGCTTCACAACTGTAATTTTGCTACTGTAATAAATTGTAAGGTAAATATTTTTGGAGATAGATGTTTGCCAAGGGGTTGCCACCCAAGGTTGAGAACCACCACTCTATAGACACGCCCACAGGGCGAGTTGATCTACATGATCCCTCATTGAGACGCCTTTCCTGTACGATTCTAGCTTGTGTCAAATCAACATTTAAGATGATCAGACCCCTACCAGGTGTGGTGGTGCATTCATTTAATCCCAGCGCTCTAGAGGCAGGTGGGTCTCTGTGGCTTCCAGGCCAATCGGAGTAGCATAGTGAGACACTGTCTCAACAATAACAACAACAACATATACACACACACACACACAAGTGCACAAAAACAGAGAAAGTTCTTTCTTATACCTTGAGGCTGGATCAATGTCTTGCTAGCTAAGAGCATGTATTGATAGAGCATGTATTGATCATGCCAAGGACCTAAGTTTAATACCCAGCACCTACATGATGTCTTACTGTAACTCTTCCAAGGGATCAGACACTCTCTCCTGCCCTGCACAGCTCCTGCAAGTAGGTAGTGCACAGAAACTCACATAGGTACTCATATATGCGCACACATACATACATACAGACACACACACATATACATACATACACATACATACATACATACACATACGCACACATACACACATACAGACAGACACACACACATGCATACATACACATACATACATACACACACATACGCACACATACACACATACATACATACACATACATACATACACATACGCACACATACACACATATATACATACACATACATACACATACGCACACATACACACATACATACAGACACACACATGCATACATACATACACATACATACATACATACATACATACACATACGCACACATACATACATACATACACATACACGCGTACACATACATACATACATACACACACATACATACACATACATACATATATACATACACATACATACACATACGCACACATACACACATATATACATACACATACATACACATACGCACACATACACACATATATACATACACATATATACATATACATACACATACATACACATACACACATACACACATACGCACACATACACACATACATACGTACACTTACACGCGTACACATAAATACATACACACACATACATACACACACATACATACATACATATACATACACACACATACACATACATACATATACATACACATACATACATACACATAATACATACATACATACATACATACACATACATAAATAATATTTTTAAAGCTACCAAAACAAACAAGAACCTCATCACACTCCATAAAGCCTTGCAGTCTCCTTTATTCTTCCCACAGGCCCCCTCCCTCTCTCCTAAAATGCACACTCTCTCGGGTGAGTTCGTCCTCAGATCCCACCCCTCCCCAAGAGATCCCTCCTTTGTGTGCTATGTGGCAGGCACTCTCTCACACTGCAGGTGGGAGGGGGAATTGGCAAGATCTCTCTGGGAAGCAATTCTGTAACCTGACTCAAAAGCCTGAAAAATATTTGTGCCCTTTGTCCCAGTAATCCTACCTCTAAAAAAAAGAAAAAGAAAAAAAGAAAGAAAAAAATCTGCCTTAGGAAATAATGAGAAATGCTGACAAGGGTAGATGTTTAAAGATGGTAATCTCACTGTTATTTTAACAGCAAAAACTGGAAACAATTTCAAGGCTCCACAGCAGGGGCTAACTTAAATAAATTGTACTAAAATGGAATGAAATATCGTGCAATCAGTAAAAATACCATTTTGGAAGAATGCTTAACTGGAAAGTTGCATAAGTGGCCTATCTGTAAGGTTTGGGGCCTGTTTCTTTCCATATGAAATTAGCTAACACTCCTGGAATGTCTGCTCTTGCTGACATACGTTCCCTGAGTCCTCAGGACATTCCTGTCCTGTTCACACCATTAGACTCATCTTGTAGAGAAAGAACAGCGCCAATGTGTGTGGAGCCAGGAGGCATGCAGGAACATTTTCTTTACCCTCCTCTGTGGTCTCCATTCTTTCTTCATCTTTTCTTTTGAGGTGAGGGCATTGAGACAGAGTTTCTCTGTGTAGCCCTGGCTGTCCTGGAACTCACTCTGTAGACCAGGCTGGCTTCAAACTCACAGAGATCCACCTGCCTCTGTGTCTTGAGTGCTGGGACTAAAGGAGTGTGCCACCACTGCCCAGGTACCAATTCTTTCTTAAAAGCATTAACATTATTATTATTATTATTATTATTATTATTATTATTATTATTATTATTATTATTTTAAATGTGTAGGGATGAGTGGTGGTTGGCCCTTGAATCACGTGCATGAGTTGCCTTGTGAAGCCAGAAGAGGGCGTAGGAACTCCTGGAGCTGAAGTTGTGAGTTGCCCTGTGGGTGCTGGGAATCCAACCCAGGTCCTCTGCACTGAACTACAGAGCCACCTCTCCAGCCCCTGGTTCCCAATTCTTGAAGGTGTTGTTTTTGTTTGTTTGTTTCATTTGACTTTGGGGAGATTTCTGTTAGTTTGCTGTCTGTCTGTCTGTCTGTTGTTTCTCTGTGTAGCCCCCTGGCTGGCCTCAAATTCAGAGATCCACCCCACCTCTGTCTCCACAGTGCTGGGATCATAGGGTTGTGCCACCACGCTTGGCTTTGCCGTTTGGCTTTAAGTTATTATTATTTGAGGTTTTATTTGTGAGTGGGGGTTTTTAGATTTTCATTTTTTTCCTTTCCTGTTTTGTTATTTCTGTTTAGCGTTTGGTTTCTGTTTGTTTGTTCGTTTGGTTTGTTTTTTGTTTTGTATTTTGGGTTTTTGTTTGTTTGTTTTTGTTTGTTTGTTCGTTTTTGTTTTGTTTTGTTTTTGTTTTGTTTTGCCAGCTGAAGTGAATGATTGCTTTCTGGTATAAACAGATGTTAGCGCTGAAGAATTTGAACCACAAACAGAAAATGAAACCTTTCTCCGCAAGGTTAATCCAATTGCCAGAGCTGGCTCTAAAGTCGAGCTCTTCTGTTTAACTGTCTGGGTGTCTGGGGGACACAAACACTTTCACAAAAATGCCACCCTCCTCCCAAGTCAAGGAGCTCCCAGCTGCAGTCCTCTAAGAGAGGCTTTTGGTGTGGGGCTGATTGTGCTGAGGGGGCCCTTTCTCTTGCAGTGGCTGTTTGTTTGTTTGTTTGGTTTGGTTTGGTTTCCTCCCCACTCCCTAGTAGGAAACTATCTCTGATCCAAAGGGTTCCAGCCCAAGAACTGGGAGTTGTGTTGAAAACCCCAGTTTCAGTGCTGATCCACCGGTCAGGCGTCAAAGGCTAACATCCTTCCTTCATGTTCCCTGGTCCCCATCTTTCTGCCCACTGGTCCACTTATACGACGCTAGTGGACCTCCCCCCCCCCCAGCCCCAGCCCCACCCTCCCCATTTCCCGCTGAATCGGGACCCTTCGAAGTCTGTCCCCCCCCTAGATAGGAGAGGCCAGAGAAGGGAGTTGTCACCGACCAGCGCTAGCAGCAGAGGCAGGAGGTTGGCCTTGGAAGGCTGTTCCCACCCACTCAATGGCCTCTGGAGAGCAAGGCTGGCGGTGTGCAGAGCAGCAGGAGGCGCCTCGAGGGCGTCGCACCCAGGGCGAGCTCCCTTGCAGGCGGCCAATGCCAGCGGGAGAGGCGAGGGGCCTCCTGCGCGGAGCCGTCGCCCTCTGGTGGCAGCTTGCGAAAAGTGCAGCTGCTCGCTGGGCCCCACCTCCCCCTCTCGTCCACCCCCTCAGACCAGAACTGGAACTTGCTAGAAGGGGAAGCCAGACATAAGTGAACCAGGACTGGAACCTGGGACTCCAGGCAAGTTCCCCATTCAACTGACATTTACAAGGACCTCTAGAAACTATAAGGAATAAACGTCACAGGCTTAAGATTTGACTCAGGCTATTGCAATAAGGAGAACAGTTGTTAATGAGTGATGTCTAAAACAAAAGGGAAGAGGGCGGGAGTATTAGATAGGCTGGTAAAGAGAGTCACCATAGGAACAGGAAGGAAGGAAATGTGGAGATGGTCCTTTCTTGGAACACGCACATCAATGTGATCGATTCCTTAGCTTTCTCCCGGAACCCAAATTTAGCAGTGAGAGTGTTGTCTGCTCAGGCTGCCTTTGCCAGCACTGTAAACAGCAACGCGATATTGTCATTTGTGAGAGGAAGAAGGAGGAGCTGGGGAGATGGCTCAGGGGTTAAGAGCACTTACTGCTCTTCCAGATGAACTGGAGTTCCATTCCCAGAACCCAGCTCACCACTCCAGCCCCAGGGGATGGGCACGGTGTGCCCGCCCGTCCGAGGGTGCACGCAACACACACACACACACACACCACACACACACACACACACACACACACACACACACACACACACACACCTACTTTTAAAAAAATGTTAAAAGAGGAGAAGAAAGGGATGGGCTCTCTTCCGGATGCCCTCCCCAGTCATTCAGCTATTACATTTTTTGTTTTGTTTTGTTTTGTTTTGTTTTGTGAGACAGGGTTTCTCTGAGTAGCCCTGACTGTCCTGGAACTCACTCGGTAGACCAGGCTGGCCTCGAACTCAGAAATCTGCCTGCCTCTGCCTCCCAAGTGCTGGGATTAAAGGCGTGGGCCACCACCGCTCGCTAGCTATTACATCTTTAATAATCTTCCCTGCTATTTCCCACAACACGCCTGGTTATGGCACGGCCCCTGTGACGGGTCCCACAGCTTTCCCCAGGGTCTCTGAAGACCCTCTTAACAGATGTGCTCTCAAGCCCAGCCCACCCAGCTCTCTCCAACTTCTGGCCCACGGTCCTGTCAGTGAGGAGAGCTGACCTTTCACGATCTCCTTACAGGGACTCCAAGTAAAACTGTTGTCTCTGGAAGTCCCAGAAGACAGTTCGGGGGTGTGGCAACGCGTAAGATCCCAAGTGCTGCTGAACGTTTGGACTCTGAGATGGAAGCAGGATCAGGTCATCTTCAGCTACAGTGAGGTAGAGGCCAGCAGCCTAGGACACATGAAGCTGTCGCAAAAATATAAACGGGAGCAGGGGCTGGATGATGGCTTAGTGGCTAAGAGAACAAACTACTTTTGCAGGAGACCTGACTTCTGTTCTCAGCATCCATAAAGCGCAGTTCACAACTGCCTGTAACTCCAGCTTCAGGGGGTCTAATGCTCTCTTCTGGTCTCCCAGAGCAGCTCACTTACACATGTATATCCCACTCCATAATTAAAAATTAAAAATAAACCAGGCAGTCAGATCTCTGAGTTCAAGGCCAGCTTGATCCACAGAGTGAGTTCTAGGACTGCCAAGGCTACACAGGGAAACCTTGTCTTGAAAAAACAAAAACCAGACAAAATTTTTTAATCTATTTAAAAGAGTGTCAGGAGCCCCATCAAGGTGGAAGAGGAGGCTAAATCTGGGGAGCCAGACTAGCAATAGCGTCTTCCTCCAGCCTTTCTACCTGCGCTCGCTCCTAACTTCAGCTGCACGAGGTGCTAACTAAAGAGGGAGGTCAGGATGGAACCCAGGCAATGCCCTTCACTCTACCGCTCACTGCACTGACTCTGGCCAGCAGAGCCCCTTGTCCAGGCTTGATTTTATCACTGACATTTTCGGCCGGACGGTAGTGGCGCACACCTTTAATCCCAGCACTTGGGAGGCAGAGGCAGGTGTATTTCTGAGTTCGAGGCTAGCCTGGTCTACAGAGTGAGTTCCAGGACAGCCAGGGATACACAGAGAAGTCTCGGAAAACCAAACCAAAAAAAAAAAAATCATTGACATTTTCCATTAGTATATAAGACAATGGGGTTCACTGTGGTGCTTCCACGCCTGTTTGTCACTGTTCTTTGCTTATGTCACCTCAATAGTTAAACTTTACTGTCCCCGCCCCCTCGTGCTGGCCCCGCCTCCCGGCGGCAGTCCCCTTTCTTCTTCTGTGCTAGATGCTCACTTTGAGGAATCTAGATCCTTCCTGTGAGACAAAGCCGGCAGCTCTCTTTCCAAGTCTGAAGCCAGCATGGGAGCACGGGAGCCGCAGGATTTGGCATCCCTCGGCTGGATTTTAGTCTTGCTCTGGTCCCATTCATGAACACTCTGATTCTTCCCTTTAGGAAAAAGAATACCCACTCTGTGCCGTTATACGTTGGAGGTATGTAGCTTGTTTTGAATTTGATAGGAGACTTTTTTGGAAAAAAATGTTTATTCGGGGTGTGTGTGTGTGTGTGTGTGTGTGCACGCACACACGCACGCACACGAGTGTTCCCATACATATCCATGCATGTGTGGAGATCAGAGGATGTGGGGGACTGGCTCTCACCTTCCAGCTTGTTTTAGGGACAGAATCTTTCCTTATTTCTACCACTGGGTTTCCAAAGACCAAACTCAGGTTGTCAAGGCTGTGTGGCAAGCACTTATTCACTGCCCGATTTCTGGGTTTCCAACCCCCCAGGTTTGAACTTTTTATTTTTTTTTTTAAGATTTATTTTATATATGTGAGTGTGAGTACACTGCTGCTATCTTCAGACACACCAGAAGAGGGCATCAGATCCCATTACAGATGGTTGTGAGCCACCATGTGGTTGCTGGGAATTGAACTCAGGACCTCTGGTAGAGCAGTTAGTGCTCTTAACCACTGAGCCATCTCTCCAGCCTGAGGTTTGAACTGTTCAAGTATTAAAGTTGATCGATTTTAACTTTTATTTTGTATGTATGAATGTTTTATTGCATGTATGTATTCAGACCACATGTATGCAATGTCCTTGGAGTCCAGAAGGAAGAGGGCATCGGCTCTCTTGGAACTACAGTTTTGGACCAACAGTGAAGTCCTCTGAAGCAAGAAGCACTCTTAACTGCCGAACCATCTCTGACTATCAGGACTTTTTAAGTTGGATGCACCGTCCATCACAAGGCAGTCCTGAGCCTTTGGGTACATAGTACAACCATTCCATAGTGTTTTAATTTGGCAGAAATACAATAAAGAAAAATATCAAAGCACACTTGTATGTTTTTTTCAGTCTTTTCTCCATGAATGTGGAACACAGTTCTAACCTTGTTACATGTACATATTTGTGTTCCGCTGTCCAGTAGATCAGACCTTGACACACGATGACAAACATTTCAAACAAGAGTGAGAGAATAGACTCATGTGGATCAAAAATGTTTGGGGCTGGGGTGTGGCTCAGTAAAGTTACTGTCATGGGAGAATGAGGGCCTGAGTTCGCATCTCCCAAACCCACATAAAAAGCTGAAAATGATGGTTTACGCTTATAACTCTGTGCAGGGTGGAGACAGGTGGAGACAGGTGGAGACGACAGGTGGAGACAGGTAGAGACAGGTGGAGATGACAGGTGGAGACAGGTAGAGACAGGTGGAGACGACAGATGGAGATAGGTGGAGACAGGTGGAGACAGGTGGAGACAGGTGGAGACAGGTGAATCCCTGAAGCTCATTAGCCAGCTGAGTCAATGAATGGGCTTCAGGTTCAGTGAGAGACCCTGTGTTAGAAAATAAAAGTGATGGCTGGAGAGACGGCTGAGCACTTGCTGCTCTTGCAGAGGGCCTGACTTATGGCATAGACATCAGGCAGCTTGCCACTGCCTGCAACTCCAGCTCCGGGGAGATTTGATGATGCCTTTGACTTCCATAGGCTCCTGCACACACGTGTGCATACTCACACACAGACATAAACACATACATATCATTCTAAAAGCATATCTTTAAAAATAAATAAATATGCTGGGCATGGTAGGCAGTGCGGGCCTTTAATCCTAGCACTCAGGAGGCAGAGGCAGGCGGATCTCTGTGAGCTCTAAGCTAGTTGGTCTAGGACAGCCAGGGCTACACTGAGAAACGGTGTCTCAAAAATAAGAAACAAAAGCAGAGGAAGAGGAGGAGGAAGAGCAGGAGGAATAAAAGGAGGAGAATAAAAAAAACAGGGATGTTTAAGGCTGGGATGTTTAAGGCTGAGAGGCAGCTGAGTGGGTAGAGAGCTTGCTGTTTGATCTCCAGCATCCACGGCCACGTAAGAACCCAGGCATCTCCCAGTATGAAGATGTAACCAGGAGGATGCCTGGGGTTTGCAGGGCAGCTCATCTAGCCAAATCAGTTCAGCGAGAGCCTCTGCCTTAGATGACTAAAGTGGAGAGATGGCTCAGCAGTTAGCAAGTACTGCTCTCCAGAGGACCAGCGTTCAGCTCCCAGTGCCACAGTAACTCCAGCCCCAGGAGATTCAAGGTCCTCTGCTTGCTTCTGAGAGCACCTGCACATACCTACACAGACACACATTTATACACACCAGTAAAATCTTTTAAAGAAGGAATTGGAGAGCAACAGAGGACATCCTCCTTCGGCCTCCACATACATAGACATAACACACAAACACACACACACACACTCGTGTTCACACACTAGTGCTCACACACAATGAAAAATCTAAAGAGTTTGCAGGCAGACAAAGATGTAGGCCAACGGTGGATCTGATCAAAGCCTTGATGGCTCTCTTTCAGAGCAAGTTTCTTCTGCAGAAAATGGCGGCGTATAGCCCAGATGTGCTGTAAGACTCAGTGATCAGCTGCATGAAAAACAGCTGGCACAACGTGCAGTTGAGATGACTTGTTTCTATTTTTAGCTCAGCAGTCTACTGGTCTGACATAAAGACACCTATTCATCTTAACATCTTATACCACTTGAGTTATGCTGCTGGGACAAAGTCAGGTAAAGTCCATGGCTCTTTCCAGAAGGGGATCCCAGGGCCTCTCACCCCCTGCCCAGTGAAGCCATGTTCCATGTCATCAAAGCCCAGAAGACCTTGTGGTGTAAGTACACATGACAGTTTTTATTTAAAAAGCCTAATTTCTGGACATTTATTTGGGGGTTACAGCGTCAGCTTAAGTGACTTGCAAACACTGTAAGTTGAAGCTTCTCCTTCACTCGGCTGCTAAAGTTTAATTCACTCTAATTATTTCATATGGTATCGACTATAATAGTTTCATAATTTCTAGTATATTAAGCACTTAATATGTTGTGTCATTTGAAATCACATATTAAATTCAGCAAAGTACATTTTAATGAGAGTTAAGTGGTGTGAAAATATTAACACAGTGTGATGGTTCATCTTGGCACTCTCATTTTCTGGGTTTTTGAGTCTTTCCTGATGGGGGCAAGTGCCTCAGTCACCAGGTAAGGGGAGTGGCAGCTACTACTGTTCCCTGGGAGAGGGCCCAGACCTCTCTGGAGTTCCCAGGGCCCGTACTCATCTGTTCCCTAAGTCCCCAGACTTGGACAGCAAGGGCAGGCAATATGTCTTCCATCCTAGAAAAGAAGTCAGCAGCTTGGTACCTGGAAATGGCTTGCTTCCGGGTGATCCAGAGTCAGCGGAGAGGCTGCTGGAACTCAGATGCCGCAGCTTCCCCCGCGTACCACAGCCACTGTCAGCATGGCCTGGTAGGTGAGTGACGTCAGAGGCTAGGGTGCCAGGGTTTGGAGGAGCGTCCTATGTTTCTTCAAGCCCTTGCAAAACTACACAGGCAGGCTGACTCAGGTAGAAGAGGCTAGCAGATCCGCCCTTAGATTCAGGCCCCTCCTCCTCCTCCTAGCAGATCCGCCCTTAGACTCAGGCTCCTCCTCCTCCTAGCAGATCCACCCTTAGACTCAGGC
>JANHMN010000024.1:32502250-32529847 GCA_030674055.1 Rhabdomys pumilio
CTAGCAGATCCGCCCTTAGACTCAGGCCCCTCCTCCTCCTAGCAGATTTGCCCTTAGACTCAGGCCCCTCCTCTCTCTTTTTTTAAACATTTATTATCATCGTGCATATTTCATGGGGGCTTGTGCATGTGCTATAACACACATGTGGAGGTCAGAGGGCAATTCTGTGGTCCTTCCACCATGTGGTTTCCAGGGTTCAAACCTGGGCTGGCAGTCTCCGGTGGCAAGCACATTTCCTGCTGGGAAATCTCAACAATTCCCTCCCACACCACTTCTTCCTGACTTTTGACTCTTGTGTAACTGCGGATGATCTACACACTAAATAATTAAAATTTAATAAGAATGTTAGATTTGGTGGTGCATGGCTTTAATCCCAGCCCTCAGGAAGCAGAGGTAGGAGGAGCTCTGTGAGTTGGAGGCCTGCCTTGTCTACAGAGTGAATTCCAGAACAGAAAGACCATGTCTCAAAATAAATCACCGTCACCATCATCACCATCACCACCATCATCATCATCAACCCTGGTCTGCACTCTCTCACTCAGGTGGTAGGAGGCTCCACTCTCAACAGGACCAATCGACCATGCCTTGTCTTTTGGGGTTCTATAGCCCAAGACACTCAGGGAAGTTATTCAGGTCACCTGAGGTCTGCATCGTGGAGAGAAGCCAATGACTCTGAAGGTTACAGGAGCTCTGTTGCCGCTGTAGCTTCAGGATAGCTGGCCAAAGCCGCCCCCCCCAATAGCACCCATTCTTCTGCTTTAGTGCCTAAGTCCTTGGGGGATTGGGACTTTCTGTGAAGTCATGATGCCTTGGATCTCTCTCCCCATAAGGGGTTCCATCATGAGATCATGTCTCCTCCAGCCTCATACCCTTATCCATTCTATCTGTTCCATTGACACACTATCTTAGTCTGTTCTCTGATGCTATAACAAAACACCCAAGGCTGGAAATCTGTACAGACAAAGAGGTTTACACAGCTTACAGTTTCGGAGGACTAAGGTCTGTGACTGTGTAGCCGCATATGCTTGGTCTTTGCTGGGAGTGTTTGGTTGTATCACTACATAGAGGACTGCATTTGGCAAGCCTCCATGGGCTGCAACGAAAAATCAGATGGTGAGGGCTGGATCGATGGCTCAGAGGTTAAGAGTACTGACTGCTCTTCCAGAGGTCCTGGGTTTAATTCCCAGCAACCACATGGTGGCTCACAACCAACTGTAATGAGATCTGATGCCCTCTTTTGGTGTGTCTGAAGACAGCGACAGTGTACTTACATAAATAAAAGGACTAAATAAATCGTCACGAGTGGTGCCCTGTGACCTAATTACCTTCCACTTGGTCCCACCTCTGCTTTAGGCACTAGTCACTATAGACCGGTTGTAAAAGCCCTGAGCTGCCCTATGCTTGGTGCCAAACTGTAAAAGACCTTTCTGCCCCATGCTTGGCGCCAAACTATAGCGGCCCGCTCTGTTCCGCAGGTCTGGGTTTAGCAAGAGAGAGAGTGGGGGGAAGAAGGGGAAGAGCTGCGAGGAATAGAGACAAGCCAGAGGATCTGTAGTAAAGTCTTCTTTACTGTCTCCACCATACACACACCACTACACCTACTACTACTACACCCCATTCACACACACACACACACTACAAGGAAATCCTGGGTATTTATAGGCTTTTGCCACGTGCCTTGTAGGCGCGTGGATACCACGTGCCTTGCAGGTGTGGATATGATGTAAGCCTTACAGGTGTGGACAGCACATGCGCCTTGCAGGCATGTATGGCGTGGATAGCACGTGTACAACACGTGCACCGCATGCCTTGTAGGCGTGGATACCACGTGCTCCTTGCAGCTGGGGGCACTAAACAGCAAAACAAGCTATGCGGGATAAACAAGATATTTATCAGAGTGTGCTTCAGCTGTTGTAGGCTGTTGAAAACCAAGTCTCATGTCAGGGTATATGGCTCAAGATGGCTGCAAAGCTGATAGCTGCTTTCTAGCTGCTTTTTGCTTAAAGTCGGCTCCCAACAACCGGTCCACCTCCATGTGGGGCCTTGGGGGCTGAGGGAAGCACTGTCCTCCTCGGCGAGCCTGGGAACTAGGTCTACAATTAGCTGCTACAGACGCTTTTGCAGCGGGCACACCTCAGGGATAACCAGCATGTTTGTACCTTTGTAAACAGAATACAAAACTAATATTAGGATTCAAAATTCTATTACCTTTTAGTGTGTGTGTGTGTGTGTGACAGAGAGAGAGAGAGAGAGAGAGAGAGAGAGAGAGAGAGAGAGAGATTGGGTGTGTGCCATGCCACATGTGTCTGGAGGTCAGAGGACAACTTGAGAGTGAGTCGATTCTCTATCCCCAATATGTGGATCCCAGAGACCAAACTCCGGTCATCAGACATAGCCTGATTTTCCACTGAGCCACCTTGGAATTTTTATATCTTGGTAATTCCATTCTTATATCTTGGTAATGATATTCTCTCAGGAAAATCATAGCACACTAAGGATAAACAAGACGTTAGCAGTAAACTGTCCTCTGCCGGCAGCTTCTTACAAGCTGAAACAGGACCAGAGCCAGAGAGAGTGGAATCTGATCCCTGATTTCCCTGCTTCACAACCGCCGGACAAGAAAAAGAACAGACACTAGAACCGAACCGAACGGACCACCTCTGACTTCAAATAGTCAAGAACGGTGAACAAGAACCAGGTCTGTCTCCTGCCGGCTTACACAGTAAGGCAGTGATGAACCCACCGGCTGTACCTGTCACCGTGACACGTGTGAGCAGCCACTGTGTCGAAAAGACTCTCCTTCTAAATCCGTGAAGAGCAAACGGGGATGCTGATTGAAGCTTAGCACCATCTCCCATCAACGCTATTACCGTTTGGTTATTTGCAATTCCCTTTTGTAAATCCGAGGGAAACATCATTGCCCAAATTAGCTCTTTTCACTCGATAAAGGCCATTATTAGCATTCCGAGTTTTGCAGTTGCTGGTTGCATAGTTAGAGAGAGGTCACGTGAGAAGCTGGGCCGCTTGCTTGCACCTGATTTCCATCTTATTGAATACAGGTAGGAGTGGGGTGGGGCACTCACCTCCCAAAGCCAGGCCTGGCGCTTCTCTGCCGAGGCTCGTGGCCTCCCTTGGGGTACCGACTCTGGTGATTGGAACTGACCTGAGTGGCTTTCGCCTGGGAGTCTCTGTCCCTGTCCTCTCAGAGCTGCCTGTGCATCAAGTCACCGTTCAAAGGTGGCTCAGTGACCCTCCTGCAGAGTCTCTTCTTCGTGTGTGTGTGTGTGTGTGTGTGTGTGTGTGTCCCTGATCCCTGTCGCTTCTTAGAGTTGGGGACGACACATCAGCGCTCTGGGTTTGTCAGAGTAAAGAAGGACGGGAGGAAGAGCAGTCCGAATTTGGGGGTAAAGCCTAACCCGCAAAGGTGAGGAAGGCTGCTCTTTCTCCAGGAGAAAAGACCGGGCCTCTGAACCAGGTTTGCACGCAGGCCCACTTGGTTTAGCCTGCGGCGCTGTTTCTAGCCAGCCGGGGGAAACTGAGGCCAAAATGGCCCACACACTCTCTACACCCAGAGCAGGCCACTGTGGCGCCGGATCACCGGTGGAGAGCCTCGGAAGCCCGGCCGGCTCGATGGGCGGCTCACAACCTGTGCTGGTCCTCGGTACCTAGTCCCTGGGATACACCGGCGCCCCGTGCGGCTGGGAGATCCCAGCGCGATCCCGGTTCGGTCGGGTGCGCGCACAGCGGGGGCATCGTCACGTGGCCGAATGTGGTTTCGGAGCTGCGCACAGCTCAGTCCGGAACAGGTCTGTTTCCCATCGTCCCCTCATTTGCATATACAATGTAGCAAAGAGGTTTCGGATATAACTGAATTCACGCTGGGTCTAAACGAAAGATTTCGAACATACAGCATAAAAATCCAGAAGGTGCTAGTTTAAAAAAAATCATTGAATTTGAAAACAATGTTTAAAAAAAAAGTTTCTCACCATAAGTCTAAAAGTTTGTATAATTTTGCCCTTATATACTTCCTCCGAAACAGCCTGGTTTGTGCTCGCTTCGGCAGCACATATACTAAAATTGGAACGATACAGAGAAGATTAGCATGGCCCCTGCGCAAGGATGACACGCAAATTCGTGAAGCGTTCCATATTTTTCCTACTTTAAAAAAGAATTTTTTTTTTCATGACGTACACAAACAGTCCCAACGCTTTCCGTGTTTTACCTTTTGCTTGACTCAATCGAGCCATAGTACTCAAGGAAGGAAGGTGAAGCGTGAGTAGGCAGACCCATCGCTTTGCAATGTGCCTTCTCCATGGGCCTCAATGGCAGCTTGTGATTTAGTCTAATTTTTTGGTCTCACACATTCCACTATGACCTCTAATTTGCTATACAACCTCAAACTTAAAGATCCTCCTGCCTCCGCCTCCCGGTTGCTGGGATTACAGGCGTGTGCTACCACTCCTGGCTCCAGCTCATCTCTCCCCTCCTCAATGGCCTATTTCTTCACCTTAGCCCTAAGTAAGGAACGGTTTCGACAAACCGGTTCACTTCGGGTCCCAAACCGCGATGACGTCGAGTCACCTGGGCGAGCCTAGCGAGCCTTGGAAACTAGGTCTGATACTTTGGAGAGGCACTGACTGTGGAAGCAGAATGTCCTGCTTGCACATTAATCGATTGCCAAATAACCAGTAAATAAATAATACATAAACCCTAACCATCAAGATGAAGAAGAAAGGACCACCCCTCAAGTTCAGCTTTCCTGTGCTGATTTACCCAATGCTTTCTGACATGCCAATTTCTTCCTCAAAGAAAAATGGACCATGTGTGTCCCTGGTTCCTGAGCCCGCGCGTGGGCTCTGCAGCCTCTGGGACGCCGGCGGCTCCTGGGCTCGCCCCCAGCGACACCGGTGATCAGACCCGAAGACCTGGGCAGACTGGGTGGACCCTGCATACCGCTGCTGGCTGGAGAGCAGGGTACCTGTTTTTGTTTTAGTCTGTGGAGATGACATGACCCTTGCATGGACTCCTTGCACCTCGGCTCTCAGTCTCTTATGTTGGAATGGAATGGTATAGGAACTCAACAGATCGAAGGAAAATCCCTCATTCTTAAGGACGGGACCTAGCATTCTGTTGGGGTGTGCAATCCTTAGGAGGGGGGTCGGGAATCTAAAGCCCTGGCTGTCTTTTCTGTTTCTGTTCTAATTTGCTCAAAAAACTTGGGCCGATCTCTTGCCCCATTCATTGGCCACCTGTAGCCAACCAAGGTTGGCACCTTACCATATCTTTCCAACCTGGGTTTGTATGGCTGCTTTCAAGTGTCTTCAGAAAGTTCAGGCCAGGCTAGAGCGAGCACTGCCTCGTCTCCCTTCCTGGGCCCTAGAGGAGTGGAAGCCCACAGACTGGAAAATGCCCTGCAGGGGATGTGTCCTTTTCTCACACACACAGATGTGCTAGCTCTTATTCGCCCAGACTGTCCTCCAGGCTTTACCTGTATTAGCTTATCCCTGAATGAAGTCGTGTTATATACAGAAACAGAGTTACAACGATGAGTCCCCTACCACACAAGGAGAGGCAGAGAACACAGTTACAGAGTTTATGCTCCTAGCTCGCCACTGTGGTCTCTGGGTGTGGCCTCTGGGTGGGGAGGAGCAGGCGAGGCTGTTTAGAATGACCGGAAGCGAGGAGACTGGCGGTCGGGATTCTGGCTGGGAGTTGCATATCTGCAGAGGATTAAAGTCGTACTGGATAGCAGGGTAGCTGGGACTGTGTGGACCATGGACTTTGAGACACAGTTGGGACAGGAGGAAGGTTTTTCCTTCCTAAATTGATGATCAATTACTTGACACCCTACCCAAACACTAATTCTATTGATGAAGGATCTTCTTTGGGAGCAGTCAGCTCGAGCTTAATTAGCCTTATGTAAATGTAATTGTATCTCAGTGGCTGTTGTCCTGAAGCACCTGGGGATTCCTTCCCTCAAACATTTGTCCAGCACCTAGATGAACTATCCTTTCAGGTCGACACTCCACGTGGGCACTGTGTAACATTTGGAGGGAAAATCAGGGGTAACCTTAGTTGTGGAGGTACTTGAAGTCCTCTGGAAGCCGACTTACAGCCAAAGATAACAAGAAAGTAAATAAATGCCCTGCTGGGCTCAGGAACCAAGAGCCCTGAGAACACAGAAGTTAGCTGTGTCAGGTAGGCGGGGAACCCCTTGGCAGAGGACACAGAGGTGGGAAGCAATTTACTGGTGTCTCAAGGACATAAAATATGTCTCTACTCGGTCTCTCACGAAGGGTTTGTCGCACTGGTGGAGAGTGGCAATCTCCCACACTGCACCCAAAAGGGATGGAGCTCCTCTGCAGAAAGCGGTGGGGAGGTAGAAGGGGATTGTTTACATAGCTCCCTACTTCCAGACCTGTATTTTAGAGCCTGAGTCTTGTGGGGACGCAGGGAAACAGGTTGTCAAACCAAACACCCAGAGAAAACCTCCTTTGAGACACCCTGTGCTCATAGTCTCCCTTAATTCAGCAAACCCACTTTCTCTGCTAGAGCAAAGGTGTCTGGGCCTCTCGCGCTCGCTGTAATTCCTAAAGTTCGTCGCAAGGTGGCAACATTGTGGCGAGAAATAGACATTAAAAATCCTGGGTGTTTTTTTAAAGCATATTTTCTCTATTAATGTTTCATTTAACTTAATTAGAATCTGGTAAGCTAATTAAAGTAGCTACGAGCCCCGCAATCAGCAATAATTCGTATAATTATTGATAATTACATCCATACCAATCGTTTGGTTATTAACATTTTGGGGGGAAAACAAGCCATTTCCAAGTGATGCAGAGCCCAGGAGGGTTTCTGTGTTTTGTAGTTTGTTTTATTTTTTGCGCGATGGAACTTTCTAGGTCGGATCCACCAACACCTCCAGCCCGTAGAGGCTCCCTACCATCCGAGGCTCTCCTTCTGGCCAGTCCCAGGTTCCTGTATACTTTGCTCTACGTTGGGAGAGTTTGGAGAAAAAGGAAAGAATTGAATGTTTGCCAGTCTCCTCAGTTGGTATTTAGCTACGGACTTTCCGGCTTAGGTGGCAACTGTCCTGCCCCTAAAAGGATTGTGAGGCTTCCGATGTTGCAATTAGACCCCGGGAGACGCGAATGCAATCTGCAAGTCTCTAGGGTGCCCTGGGAACGCAAGTCACTTCTCAAGTGGATCTCACTTTTGCCGTGGGTGCAGCCCAGAAGTGAGAGGGGTAACCATGCCCTCTTCACTTCACCCCTACATAAATGATTCTCAGCCCCTGGGGATCTCAGAAAGAGGATAGCAAGAGGGAACCCCACAGTTTGCCTGGTGCCCCCCCACCACTCTCATTTCCACACCAATCTTGTCCTCTCAGAATCCGAGGCTTGAAGGGTCTCAGCCATAGCCCAGGGTCTAGTCTTGGGTCTCATCCTCGCAAGAGTCTCAGCATCTGCTTCTCCTCCCCATTGCCCAGACTATGTCCCAGCTCGCCTGCATCACAAAAGGCCTCCAGTGAAATTTCAGGCCTGAAACTCTCCAGAGAACT
Source organism: Rhabdomys pumilio (assembly GCA_030674055.1). Classification (NCBI taxonomy): domain Eukaryota; kingdom Metazoa; phylum Chordata; class Mammalia; order Rodentia; family Muridae; genus Rhabdomys; species Rhabdomys pumilio. Next base: position 32,509,809 of record JANHMN010000024.1, read on the forward strand.
GCGGGACCCGACTTTGCGTCCAGGGTCCCCTAGAGAGTTCTCGGAGAGAGCCTGGGGTGCTAGTCTGAGAGCCGGGTTTTGGAGGCGACGGTCTTGGCGGCGGCCTGCAGATGGGCTTTCTTCTTGGAGTGTTTCCCTGAGCCTCGGGGCATAGACAGACGAATGTCATTTAATGGAGATTGGAAAGTGAGGCCCTGGAAAAAAATAAAGAGCACATCGCAGGACCTTTGCTAGCCAGAGGAGGGCATGAAAGCCAGTCTGGGTTGAAAAATCCTTAAGAGAACGAACTTTTTCAGTTCTGTCCTCTACAATGCTTGGGGAGGAATGTGTTTCCTGCAGTTTACGTCGGTTGTCTGCGCCGCAGCCAGCAGGAGTCTTGTAGAAACTGAGGCTACTGGCCACTAGGTGAGGCTTCGCACTTCCAGGCCACAGCCCGGAGAATGTCCTGGGCCAGCAGGGCTCACCTTCCTCATCGGGGTTCTCCAGCTCCAAAAAATCTGGGATTAGGAAGGATAGATTATTAAAATGAGGGCAGAGCCTCCTCCTTCGGGATAGAGACAGGCTCAGGTGAGGGTGCACCACTGGGCATCTGTCTGGGCGGGACCTCAAACTCCCAGCATCTTTTCTAGATCAGTCCCGCTAAGCTCCTTCCTAGTCCTTCACCTCTCTCTTCTACCGGGCCAGCATTCCCGGACTATGGTGCCGGCTCCAGCAAGCAGAGCAATTTCGATCGAACTCTGGATTTCTAGCAGCCTGGAGAGGCTCTCTTGCAGAGTGCACCCCCAAACCCCTGCAGGTGACTTCACACACAGGAAATGAAAAGGTAAAAAATGAGCTTTCGGGCTGTACAAGCGAATCCCAGGAAGGAAGGGACCATTGTCCCCAGTTAAAGCCCGGAGGGGGTTCTGGCCCTGATGCCTGTGGGGGAAATTGAGTGTGTTTTAGGTGGGTCAGTAGAGTGGTCCTGGAGCTCTGTGAGGTCTGAGAGAGCACCGCCGCTCTAACCTTGACCACTGGTCCTGACTGGAGTCTGCAAGCCCCATCTTTGAGTGTCAGCTTCCACCCTCCCCACTCTCTTCCTACCCCACCACCTGGGTGCACTCCCAACTCCGCAGCCCCAAGGAGCGACAGATTTTTTTTTTCTCTTTTTATTAAAAACAAAAGTCACGGATACAGATCTCCCCAAATAGGCTCAAGATGGTCGCCATCTCGTGAGTCAGTTGTCGCCCTTTTAAAGTGCTGTTACGGTACACAACAACAACAACAACATCAACAACAACAACAAAATCACAAAGCAAATCCAAAGAGGAATGAATGTAAAAAACAGAGGACTGGAAAGGGGCCCGGGGGAAGTAAAATAACTTACAGTATAAATAAAGCGAACCTAATACTGAACCGAGAGACTCACAGTCCGTTTAGACCCATTGCACATAGCCACGTTGTCGAACAAGAAGTGGGCAGGACGGGGAGCGCACGGCCGCAGCCTGCGAAGATGCTACATTCTATTCACATTCCGGGTCCCGGGCCCTACTAGGGCCGGAGTGGGAGGGGTCGTGGAAGAGGTCCCCCCACTCCCGTTTCTTTCCCCGGGTGGGTCCAGTTTACCCCTTGAGGTCTGATGCCCTGCAGTTCAAGGGAGGGGCGAGGCGGTATTTACAGTGGGAAACCCAGCCGAGCCCCGCTGGGGACCGGCGGGCGGGCGGCTGTATTTACAACGGTCGGGTCCTAATGGCTTGTTCCTCGCTCTGGGCCGCCACTGCAGCGGGTATTTGCAGAAAGGAGCAGCATGGCTTGAGGGCGCGTGGGCGCGGCCAAGCCGGCGCTAGGGCAACAGCGGAGGCTTGAAGGAGCAGTTGCCGGTGCAGTGCCGGGGTGTCAGCATCTTGCAGGAGAAGTGGTGCAGGGCGTCGTGAGCTTCTGGAGAGAGAGTCGCACCAACCACATTGGCCGCCTCGCCTGCCTCACTGGCCCTCGAGCTCCACCAGTCCTCCCCTCACAGGCCCCATTCAGCTCTTTGGGCACAGGAATTCTCAATGGAGCAGAAGGGAGGTGGGAGGGCAAGAGTGAGACCCTGGCCAGTCAAAACTAGTTCTTAGGTCCATTAGCCCCATTTTACAGATGGGGAAACCGAGGCACAAAGAGATCAGGGTTGGGCCAGAAAGCAAATTTTCGGATGCTCAGAGCTCAATGAGCTTTTCCCTTCTACATCAGAGTTATAAAATCCTCCTCCCCCCCCCGTTTCACCCCAGTTCCCTTCTGATCCACGTCTCTATCCATCCATCCATCCACCCATCCATCCATCCATCCACCGACCCACCCAATAGTACAAGCAGCCCTGATACTCAGAGTCAGTCTCTCTGTCTCTGTGTGTCTCTCTGTCTCTGTCTCTGTCTCTGTCTCTGTCTCTCTCTCTCTCTCTCTCTCTCTCTCTCTCTCTCTCTCTCTCATCTTTGTTACTGGGTTCACACCTTTTAATTTCTGCTGGATGGCATAGCGGGCCTTCCTCTCCTGGTCCAGTTCGTTACACAGGGTATCTGGAAGACACGGAAGTTCTGTGAGGAACCACAGACCACCCTCTAGTCAGATGGCTGAGGTCGCAGCCTCTCCCCTACAGAAACCGCCCCGGAAACTGAGGAGGGGACACCAACACTTCAAACTGCAGGCTGGGGGACTGGGGGACTGGGGGAGGAAATGGCCTGGGATAGCGCTTAAAGGCAGACGGATCTAACCAAAATTAAAGCAAACTTAGGCATTACTTCCCAGGTAATTTTACGCCTCGATTTTTAATTTAGAAACCGTGGAAATTGCAGCGCTAAGAAGTTCAATCACTCCACGTAATGATGCCTGCAAGCCGTTTGCTGGGCTCGCTTGCCATTCTGAGGCTAATCAGACTATACAAAGGATATTAAATAAAAAAAATAATTGTTAAATTACCTTCAATTTAAATCCAAATGACTGAGCCAACATTGCCGCTCCTGCCAGACGAAAGGCAGTTACGGCGGTGCAGGCGCTCACCTGACTCCCGTCTTACCTCTGACAATCTGCAGCTGTTGCACCATTTCTTCCCGATAAGCCAATTCCCTCTTCATTTGATCCTGAAAATTATCTGTGCAAATTGATTAAGTGAGAGCTGTTAAGCACAGCCTCCTCTCCCGGCTCTGCTTCCCGCTCCCTCCCATCCTCACCCTGCTCCCACCCCCAACCGGTCCTTCACCTAGCTGGAAACGGTGGACCTGGAGTTCTCCTCTCCCCTGGGGCAAGTGGTGGCTGCTGCCTGCACCCAGTTCCCGGAGCAGGTTTAGAAAAGCTGCTGTGGGGTGGGGAAGGAAGTACCTTTGAGACTCTGGAATTCCCGCTCCAGCTTCTTTCGAAGCTCCATTTGCTCCAGAAGCATTTTCTGCAATTCTTCTGTGAAGGTTTGGGAGAGAGGTAAAGCAGGGGAGACTGAGATAACCCTTTGGGGCCAACAGTCCTGACACCTGAGCCTTCCATGATCTAGCTTTTCTTTGTCATTTGAGCCCCAAGACTTGGATGGAAGATGGAGCCTGGGGAGAGGTGCCAGGATATTCACATGCAAGACAGCGGGAACTATTTTTGCATGTCTGGACCCCTGGCTCCGGGAATCACTGGGGCTTGACATCTGTTTTAAGTTGCTAGAAACTTCTCAACCTCAGAGGATGACCCACAACTACCATTCCCTATTTCAAAGGAGACTTCTAATCTCTACTCTAAAGGCAATTCAGGGAGAATCTGATAAAACCATGAACAGCCTTTTCAGAAAAAAAAAAAAAAGACAAAAGACATACACAGAAAGTTTCTCTACAATTTCAAGAGGCACTGAGGCCCTCGAACACAGCAGTTTTGAAGTTGTGGCATCATCCTGCAAAATCTGAGGCTAGAAAGACTGGAAGATCACTGCTCCCTTACTCCTACCCCGCCCCCCACCCCCGCTGCAGCCTCCCGGTTTCTAAGACCTTCCATTGGCTGGTGTGGGGAAGGCTCAGTTACATGCCCCCAGGAACCTGTTCTGGGGGGGGGGGAGTGGAAGGACAAGCTGACCCAGCAGGAGCCCAGTAGTATATAGGTCCTCCCATGAAAAGGTCCTTTGTAACACTGGGATGTAAGATGGCAGGGCAGAGAGGAGTTCAAAACCACTGTCCGATGTGCTTTGAGCTATCCCCTCACCCCGGCAGACTGAGCAGCAACAGGAGGAGAAGGTGTCTTAGTCTGCAAGTGAGCTCCAACCTTGCTACATTATTGTGTGAACAGTTCAACCCCAGAGGGAAGTAGCCTTTGAGGCATCCTGAGATAAGCGCCTGCCTGCCACCTCTTTCTTCAGAAAAAGCTCTGTTTTCCTGGGTTTTGAGAGACCCAAATTGCCCACTGGAAACAAGTCCTGAGAGTCTAGATCAATTCTTTCCCACTGGGTCCTTCCAGACAGACTCAGGTCTTGGGAACCCAAACTTTCAATAAACTTACTGGGGTTTGGTTACTCACCCAACATTCTGCTCTCCCGAACACCCCTGTGCCAGGTGTCCAGAGAGAGATTTTTCCCTACTGGGTGAAATGAAGACCGACACCCCCTCTCTCAACTATGCCTTTGGCACACACCCACTACCAGACGACAGCCCCTCTCTTCTTAAGTACCCCTCTACCTCAAGCACCTTATGTATGGCTCCATTTCTCGTATTTAACCTCACCTCTGGCCAGGTTCTCGATATCTTTCTCCACCAGTTGAGTTCCTGTGACATCCAAAGTGAGCCCATCTTCGCCTAGGACACAAGGTCAGGTAAGAGGGGGATTCTGTCCTCGGGAGAGCCTTGTGGGGGGGGGGGGGGGAGCTCCTGGGAATTCTGCCAACCGCCAGACATGGCTTTCCCAAATCCCCACCTTCCAAGCCAGTGATTTTGGGAGAAGGCAGGTAAGTACAGGAGGCTGAACCTTGGCAGAAGGCGCCCTTCGATCTAGGTGAATAGGTGGTTCCCCCCCCCCTTTCCTTTTAGTACCCACCGCCGGTACTCAGAAGACCCTCAAAGCCAACAAGAAGGAAACAAGTCTTGAAACCCGGTCTGCCCCTCCCCCACAACGTTAACTATCTGCTCAGTGGCAACGTTTGCTCTTGATTAAAACCTTTCTCCAAGTCTGCGGTGACCGGGATGAGCTGGATCTCAGCTCAAGGCCACCGGTGCGAGCCAGGACTACCAGGGCTCACCTCGATCTGTATTTGCGGGGCTTGGCTGGGAGACACTCCTTTGGTCTGAAAAGGATTTTCTGGTTTCCAAGTCATCTGCTGTCGTCGAGTGATTGTCTTCTTTATCTGGCTCTAAAAGGCAGATTGAGTTTCAAGGAGAAGCAAAGAAACCGTGACCCGGATACTGCAGAGCGGCCTCGGTTGGAGCGCCCAAGCCCTAATTAAAAACGTCGTGGCCGCCTCTGGTTCCCGGCTGTGCGCCCAGGCGCGCGCCCTGAGGCTTTGGGCCCCGTCCCCCTCCCCTGCACAAGGTCTGCTCCATTCCAGGCTACACGCCCCCGGCCCCAGCCTCTGGCCCCCAGGAAAAGATCAAGACAAGCAGCTGAGCCCACCAGGGACAAGCGACCTATATTGCGTGCGCAGATACTGGGGCACCGGGAGAGCGCGTGGCCGCCGGGTTTGTCCGCACCATTCCAGCGGAGATTGCAACCCAAGTGACAACCTTCCGGGTATTGGTGTTGTAGGACACTGACCCGCACCCGGCTGCATAGGCCGGCTTAGATTTCTGTTGCCCACCCCTCACCTCTGCTCTTTCCCAGCTAACAACAGGATCCCACTTGCAAATGCAGGGTTGATCCTTGATTGTGGCCGCAGCGGCAGCGTCTTAGGCACCCTAGTGCTCAGCCACTAGCTCTCACCCTGCGCCCAGATCAGGCCGGGCCACCACCTAAGGCCACCGGCTTAAGACTAAGCAGGGTTCTGAATAAATGGAACGGTGTGAAGGGGACACCAGGCAGCCGCAGGTTTTTGGAAAGGTTTAAATCACCAATGAGGTGTACTGGAGTGTGTGCGTATGCGCAGTGAGGGATGGGTTGTAATTATTTTTAAGTAACCAAACCCTGAGATTTGGGAGTTTACACTTAGTTTTCTTTTCCTTCTATTGTTTTTTACCTCCCCCCCCCCAATCACTGCTTTCTTTGCGCCTCTCTCCGCCCCTCCCTTCCCTGAAAGGCGTGCCTTGGCCCTGGGTTCTGTCTGTGCCACTTGCGTTAAAAGGGCCAGAGGCCTAGAGAAGCATTACCGTGGGTCTCTGGGGTGCAGAGGTACGAGGCCGCGGGCCCCAGCGCCGCCGCTGCCGCCGTACTCTTCACGTGTTCGTCCCTCTCAGGCGCGTACACCTGCGACGGCCGAAAATGACAGGCGATTAGGGGGAACAGCGTTGCCCAGCGGCCAACAGGAAGGCCGAGGGTGTGGCAGAGGTTGGTGGGCCCTGGGGACCTGAACGCAGCGGTGATTTGTAGAGGATTTGGGATAATCTTTGGTACTCTGGAGCAAATTACTTAAAACACAAAGCCGCTCTCAAGCCAGCGGCTGTCTAAAGCCACCACCCCCCCCCCCCCCCACGCTACCTTCCCTCTGAGTCGTTCCCAGCATAAAGGATGCCTTTCTCGCGCGGTCAATGGTCTCTGTGTTAATAAACCCAGCGTAAATGGACAAGTGTGCGCGTCTACTTTTCAAACAGTCAGTCCTTAGGTCTAGCCGCACAGCTTGCCCTCCAGCCGCTTCCCTGACAACCACTGAGCAAGCTTAGGTTTTCCAGCCCAGAGCTGTGTAGTTCCTTAGGCCAGAGTTGGAGAAGACTCAGAAAACTGAATGTCTAAAGGTTCTTCTTGGCAAGAGACTGCCCTCTTCTCCCCCTACTGTGGTATTCCTCGGGTGTCATCCTTATGCGTGAAGGCACACGTTGGGCCTGGCCTCCAGGGCTTCTTTCTCTGGTTCTGAGTCCCTCTCTTTCTACCGATTTCTTCCTTCAGACCCTTTGTCTCTCTTTCTGGGTGCCTAACGGTCTCTGCAACTCTCCTCACCTCCCATCAACAAAACCAAAAACACACTCGCTGTTTCTCTCAGGCCTGTCCCCCGGATTTTCCGAATCCCTCAGCCCTGGGTCCCAGGGAGCCCAGAGCCACAGCGCGCACCCCCTCCACCCCCGGCTGGGACCTGCTGCTCCTCCGCCAGATCAGAACAGAACCCCAGTTCCCGCACCTGGCCCGGAGCTGCTGCGTACGAGGGCAGAATGGCGTAAGGGAGGAGGCGCCACCGGCGAGGTGCACTGGGCTCACCTTGGCCGCCGCGGGGCCTCCTAGGGGCCCGCAAGACTCTCGCAGCTCATAGCCGCCGCTCGGTGGGCTCCGCTCAGTTCTCCGCACCACATCGTCGGCCACCAGGTCCCCGAATGCGGATCTGATAGCGGGCGGTGGCCCGAGGCGGCGGCGAGGGCGAGGGCTATCGCCATCCGCAGAGTCTGTGGGGCCGTCTGCGCCTGAGGATGTGACAGATGGGGGCCCAGCAGGCTGGTCGCCGTCTAGGCCACCTCCCGTGCTGGGTGCGCTGGGCTCGGTGTCGTCCTGGGCTCCCTCCTCGTCGGGGAAGCGGTTGGACTCTACGTCCACCTCCGGTTCATCCGCGGTGTCCACGTCGGGCGAGGCAGAATGATAGCTGGAGCTGCCCTCGCTCAGAAAGTCCGGGCTCACGTAGCCCCCTCCGGTCCCGGTGCCTGGCACTGGCCCGCGAGCAGGTCCGGAACCATAGGCCTCGCGCGCGCTGCCGTAGAGCTTAGCGATGCTCTCCGCGTCCTTGACTACGGGTCGGAAGGCTGACACGTAGGAGCTTTTGCGAGCAGGTGGCGGTGGCGGAGGGGGGAGGGGAGCCAGGGATGGTGGCAGCGCCTCGTCCGCACCGTCCTCATCCAGGGGCCCGCGGGATAGAGCGCTCGGGCAGCGCTCCTCCGTCCCGAGGCTGCCCTCCTTAGCTGCCTCCGCGCCGTCCAAAGACTCCGGACCGCCGCCGCCAGCCGCTGCCGCCGCCGCCGCAGCAGCCGCAGCCACCGCGGCCGCTACGGCCTTAGCTTGGCTCTGCGCGGCCGGGTAAGGAGGCACCGGGAGGCTCCCGGCTGCTGGCCAGAACATGGGAAACGTCGGGTACACAGTGGCGGCGGCAGCTGCCGCAGCAACCGCCGCTGCATCCTTGGCTGCGCCGGAAGGTTGATGTCCCCAGAACATTGTGCCGCCACCAGGGCCCGGCCCTGCTCCTGGGGGCAAGTGGCCAGCTCCCGGGCCACCGGCACCCGCGGTGGTGCCAGTGCCCCCACCGCTCCCAGTGCCAGGGCCTCCCTTGGGTTCTCCGGCGACCAACACTGGGTCGTCCTTTTTAGGACATAGGCCGAAGGCTGTGGGGAAACCGTAAGGATGCGGGAAAAGAGGCGGGGGCAGCTTTTGCAGGAGGCCAAAACCTTTGCTGGGCACCGGAATCACCGGGTAGCTGCGAACCCCCGCGCTGCCCCCAGGCCCTCCAGGTCCTGCAGGGCCACTAGCTGCCGCCGCCAGGCCAAGTGCGCGCTGCGGATGCGGTGGAGGTGGCCCGGGAGGCCCAGCCGCCTCGTCTTCACCGCAGCGCAGACTTTTGTGGGGCGGTGGGCCCGGAGCTATCTCTGAGCCGCACCCCGGACCGCCACCGCCACCAGCGCCGCCCTTCCCGGCACCACCAGACCCGCTATTAGCGCCGCCTCCGCCGCCCCCTTGCAGGGAGAAGGTCCGCTTGCGCGTACCGCCATTAAACATAGCCTTGACGTCCTCCCAAGCGTGGCTCAGTTCGTCGGTGGCCGACTTGTCACTGAGTTTGAGGTGCCGTCGCCACGAGTTAAAGTTGGCGGCGTCGGGCTGAGTGTACTTGGCGTCGGGTGTGCGGTGCGAATGGAAGATGAACTTGTTGGGTGAGAAATACATGCTGCAGTAACCGCACTTGATGCACTTGGCGCGAGAGCTGTTGTAACGGGCGGGGATGAAGCTGCCCCGAGAACCCCACGCGCACTCGTGCACCACGTCAAAGGCGAAGTTCTCGGGCAGCTTGGGCGGCTTGTGCTCGCCCAGGAACGACTTGCACAGGCGTTCGGCCTCTCGTTTTGTGATCATGCCGCAACGGCGAGAGGAGATGGGCATGGCCCCGGCCCGACGCAGGATCTCCAGCTGCACCGGCGTGCACTGCACGCACGTGATGCCCAGGGCCACGCGGCGGTTGTGGATCTCATTGTAGCTGTAGTTTTTGAGCAGGGTGTTGGAGATCTGGGCTAGGCAAAGGCGCTCCTGCCCATCAATGACCAGCGACACGATGGGCACCCCGTACAGCGACGTCTCGCCCACCTGGTTGGGTTTAAGGGCGCTGGATCCCGAGTAGGGCTGCAACTCTTGCTTGGAGTTGGGAGAGGAGCTGCCCTCGCGTCCCGGCCCCAGCTGAGTGGTGAGAACCTCCATGCCGCCGCTCCTGCGAAACAGAGAGAGCAGAGAGCAGATGAGCCATTTTTAGCGCCACTACCTAGGTTCAGGCCCGCCCAGCGGGGCGCAACGCGTGGGGTGCGAGGGGGTTACTTGGCAGTGGGGAGCTCAAGCTCATTCGTCCAGTCCCCTGGACTGGCCCCTTTTGTTATTCAGACCGGCTTCTGAGCTGAAACAAAAGCACCCGGGGGGCTAAGGGAGGAAAAGGGAAAATCGAAACCTCAGGAAAGCCCCGGCTGCCAGGAAGCCAATCCTGTTTTCAGGTTGGAAAGGAAGTGGGACCCAGAGACGGAGAGTGACTTGCCCAAGGCCACACAGCAATGCCATAGCCAAATCCAGGCTTTCCAGCAGGCACTCAGGTTTGCGTGCCTTCAGCTACCTCACAGCTCGCCCTGCCCGCCAGGGTCCTGAAGCCCGGACTTCAGGGACCAGCGGCCCCTCTGCTCAGTCGCGCATGCACGCGTGCGGGCGGGGGCAGTGAAGGGAGAGGTGGAGAGGCGAAGGAGGGGCACTTATTACCCATCACTAAACTGCAGGATGTAGGGATGGGGGCAGGGAGAAGGGGGAGGGATAGAGGTTGAAGGGGAGGGGAGGAGGAGGAGGAGGCCACCGCTATTCGAGGTGCTGAACCCTACCCTTTCCAAACCTTGTCGCGAGCACCACCACCTCGGGTGACCCCCACTGCACCTATCTTCGTGATGACCGGCTTCCAGGGACAACAGTACCGGTTTGCACAAACCTGTACGTCTCTTCTGATGCCTTGCGCCTGGTGTTCCTTGAGTAGAAAGTGTCCAGTTGGGTTTACAAAACGCTTTCTTGCCAGCCATCAGTTAGGCCGGGATCACGCAGTTCCTAACCACATTTTCTGCATTTTTAGCTGCATTCCAGACTAAAGCCGGCTCCTCTCTGGGTCAGCGCTTGGGACAGAGAGGTTCTCACAGACATTTCTCTGGAGTCACTTCTTAGCTTTTGAAAACATGTCCCCGAGCTTTCTTTCCTCTTTCACACATGCTTTTCTTACTCAGCCCAAACACAGGCTCCCCGGGCTCTGGGCTGCTCCTTTTGTGGGGACGACTCCTTTTTGAGTTTCTTTCATGCCCCAATATCAGCTCATACGGGCTAGAAGGAATCTTGGCCACTCTTGGAAGCCACTGTAAAACTCCAGGCATAAAAAGTTGCCGCTGGTCCCTCGCCTTGATCTCTGGAGAAGGCAAAGAGGAAGCTGTGTCCACCGTCTAGCCTGGCGGAGGACCCAGGAATTGATGTTTAGGGCCTTCTAGGTCGCCCAGTCACCCCACGTGTCTTCAGACACTCAGGGCTCTAACCCAGTGCAAGGCGGCAGGCGCTCTTGCAGCCCAATCCAATCCCTAGGACTCCCTCCCCCGAACTTGGATGGAAAGGCAAATCCATTTCAGAGGGGTAGCTTCAATCTAACAGGGGGTCCGAATTCCAAAGCCTTCAGCTAAGAACCTGGAATCTTTGGTCTGCAGATCTCCTTCCCTCCCTCTGTTTGCTCAGATGCTTATTTGTCGATCTTATCTGTCCCTGAGCTGTCTGTCGCTGCCAGCTCACCGCTTTCTCACATCTATCTTGTATCTTGTTCAAGTATCAACCTATTTATCTATTATCTGCTTCGTCTCTTCCAGTCAAACGGAAGCAAGTTGATCCTCCCTTGACATTGAAGTCCCCGGTAACATTTTAAAAGGCGAGCAAACCACTGTCTTAACTCCCTGGGTGAGGGGTCAACGAGGCGAGCCAGGCGTCCCAGGGACCGCTCTCAGACAGGCTGCGGAGGTGGCTAAGGAGGCGCGCAGCTGTGGGAAATGATGATGGCTTCTGGGTTTTCTGGGCAAATGTACCGGGCCCGCATACAGTGAAGAGGACACCCTGAGCCAGGAGCGTCCACCTGAAGCTGGGGGTTCTGAGTCCCCAAGAGGTTTCCCCAAAGGGCTTCTGGCCTTGGAGCCCGGAGAAGTGGGGAACCCTAGGAACGAAACAGCATTTCGAGGGCCAAAGAAGAAAGCACCAGCGAAGGGCCGCACTCAGCAACAAGAGGCAGCGGTCAGGGAGGCACGGGGACCCCCTGACCGGCTTCTGGGGCTCGAGGGGCGAGCCTAGCGAGGGTAAGGAGGCGGGAGGCGGGCAGCGGTGGCAGCGAGGCTGTGGAGTCGTTTGGCAGGCTAGAAAACAACAGCCACAGAGTCTAAAGGAGAAGTCAACGAAAGAAGCGCTGCGGCGGCCGGCGCGGGGGCCGCGGGCTCGCGATCGCGGGTACTCACCGTGCGGCGGCTGGAGCCGGGCAAGCGGCGAGCGGAGGTGCGCGGCAGGCGGAGCGGCGGGCGGGAGTCGGGGATCCGCCGGGCTCTCCGGGTGACGGCGCGGCCCCTCCCCGCGCGCGCGCACAGCCGCGCAACCCCGCTCCCCGCGCTGCCACCCGCGGCCCCTCCCGCTCTCAACAGGCGCGGGGCGCCAGGGTCCCCGGAACGGAACCGGGTGCCCGGAACCGAAGCCCCCAAGGCCGGGGACTGGCCCGAAGGAGATGCGGAAGCCTAGAGCTCATGGCGCAGCGGCGGGCACGGCCCGGGTCACAGGCGGGAGTGGCAAGGCCAGCGCTGGGCGGGAGCGCCTGACAGCTGCAAGCCGGGGCGCCACACCCACCACCCCTCGCTGTCCCTCGCGCCCTCCCCGGGTGCGCCCGCCCGCGGGCCACGCGCCGCGCCCGCCGCCTCTCCGCAGCCCCAGGGCCTGTGCGCCCCAGGTAAGCGGCCGCCCACCTGCGGCCCGCGGCTCGCACCTGCGGCCCCGGGGCGAGCCAGGGAGGCTGTGTGGGCGGAAGGAATGGGGGGCGACCAGAAAGTCCCCCCACCCCGGAGAACCAAGCGCTGAGGGTCCAAAGCTAGCCATTGCCACCGAGGGCCCCGGAGCCGGGCCGAGTGACGGAGTTGAGGGTTACTCAAAAGAAAGGGGAGTAGGGAGGGTCACACCGCGCTCCCGCTGCAGGGACAGTGGAACTAAGAGTTTGCCCTGGAGACCCAGACCGGCCTTCGAGACGGATGGAGTACTGAGCGCTGGGGAGCGCAACCGGGAAGGGGCAGGCGCAGCTCCCCACCGTCCCTGACTGTGGGTGCAGGCTGGAGTGCGTTATTGCGAAAGTCACCCTCCTGCTTTCTTCACTGGGCAAGAGACTGCTGGGGACCTGGGTTTGTGCCCCAACCCCGGTATCTCTTGTCGTCTCTAACAGGTCTAAGGCAGACGCCAAGTCATAATTGGAGGATGCGTTGGGTCAACTACTCGGTCGACGTCGCTGTTCTGTAGTGGCGAGGGGTCCAGTTATTTTGGACGTCATGGACATAACCCCTTGGTACTCTCTCTAAGTTGAAAGCATGTTTCCCCCCCTCTCTCTCTCCCTCTCCCCTCACCCCCCATTTCTTTCCTCCGTCAGGTCTCTTTTCACCTTAATCCCTGAGTTTCTAGTAGCACACCCCTCGCCTGTTTTCGGGCGCCCCCTTGAACATTTCCACCTCCTCTTCCTACCCCCGTGGCATTAAGTGTCCTTAATGGACACGTTAATTAAACTGTAATTAATCATACTGTCCAAACCAAGTTTGAACAATTACCCTAATCAAACAGAAGTTAATAATGGCAGGGATAGCCTGGGGCGCGGTGGGCCGCCCGGGCAGGGGGCGCAGCGGCCACAGCGGCTACTGGCGACGGCAGCAGAGGCGAGTGCAGCCTGTCCTTGGAACTAGAGTGGCTCCATAAATCTTCCGCGGGTAGCGGCTCGGGGTCGCCCCCGCCCCCCGCCCTCTTGTTTTCCTTCGGGCTCTGGGTTATGGGCCCTCTTCCCTCCTGTGTTTCAGCTCCTGTGGGTTAACTTCCTCTTCTCCTCCTACACCCTACCCCACCCCCAGGCCCCCCACTCCTTTTCTGTTCTTTCCTCTATGGTTCGAGAAGACCCCAGGGAAGGACCCTGGAATACAGTTAGAAGGATCGGGCCTTTCCTTCGGAGAAAGGAGGTACCAGGTCTAGGGCAGGTTCCCAACCTGTCCCCTGAAACCCTGGAAACCACGCCCAAGCAAGTTTTAAGGCTCCGTTTCTTCTAGAAGAGGGTGTCTTGCCTCCCCCCTCTCAGTCTACCTCTGTCTCTTGCTCTCTCCCTCTCTTCAGCCTGGAGCCTCCTCAGGCCCCTCTTTTCCGGCTCTTTCATTCCCGCATCTCTCCCAGGTGCTACCCCTGTCCCACTCCAACCTGCACTCTGATCCTCTCGCTTTCTTTTTTAAGAAAAACAGCCCGTTTTCCATTCCAGTACAAGAGGCTATCCCAGCACGACCCCCCCCCCCCCCGCCACCGCCACCGCTCATCTCCCATCCCTCGACCCAGGCTCCCCCACCCAATAATTACAATCCCACTCGGTAATTATTCCTAGATTCCTAATGATTTTTTTAAAAGCAACCTCAGAATTCGGTGTGGTGGTGACAACGATCGAGGAGCCCGGCGCCCCCAGGGTGGTGGGAGTCGGGAGAGGAGGAAAAGTCTCCCCTCTTGAAGGGGCCTCCCTGTTTTGCCTCTATTGTACTTCCAGGACTAATAACGCCTCCGGGACCGGCCTCTAGTCAGTCCCGGCAGCCTGGAGGCAGAGTCCCTCGGGACCTCTCATACAAAAGGTCCTACACCCTATCCCCCCAGCCCCACCCCCGTCCCCCGCGCTACTGCACCAGCGGACAGCCAATGTCGCCTCTGCTCCCTGTTCAGCACCAAGCTAAGGACAGCTCCCAGCCCGGTCCCTGTCTTGGTCCTGCCGGTTGCAGCTAAACTCTATGGAAGGCCCTTGGAGAGGCTGCTTGGGGCTGGTGTCTGGGTGGCACTTGTCTAGGTCTTCGAGCTCCGGGCTGAGTTCCACAGGAGCCACGTTTTAGGATCTGCTAGCCTGTTCTTACTGCAGCCACAATTCGAGCCTATATTCCCATTTCTCAGGAAGGAAAGAGTCAGGCACTGAAAGCCCACAGACCCAGGTTCCCTCAGTCAGTAAGATACACAGGCTGAGCTAGATAGATCATGTCTGGCTCTCTGCAGAGAGGGTCTGGCTGGATGAGGGGACCGGAAGGAAGGTGTAGCTTCATCCTGGGTGTAGAGGAAAGATGCCTAATGAGACCAGGTCTGTCTCCTCAAGTTCAGGAAGCCGATGGGTGGGCAGAGCTGCGACTGGGGTATATGACACCCCTTTTTCTCAGTGGTGGCTCTGGGTCCTGCGGCCCTGCCCAGAGAGTAGGAGGTAGAAGCTGGTGTCCTTGATCTCTCTCTCCAGTCCTCATTATTAGGGTTTTGTCTTTTTAAGACGCTCCTGGTTGTTTTCTCTGCAGCCCCTCATCAGTCCTGCGCTGCCCCCTATTTCCCAGCGTCGGGTCCACACTGGCCCGGCCTCTAGCGCCCATTCCGATTCTGGCTTGGGCCGGGCTGGGCTGACGCGCCTCCTTCTCAAGCACATATCTTTTACCAGTTGAATTAACGGCAGTTTTCGTCAGTTAATTAGGTTTAATTTACATAATTAGTACAGTATAAAGAGGATTGGGGATAATCATGGGGTACGTAGCGCTTTCTGTGTAAACACGTATTCTGAATTAAAAATCAGATGTAATTAAGGCGCGCAGGCCCTGTTTAGGCAGGGTTTTAATTGTAATGAATTTCTAATTAACACTCAATGATTGCCAAATGCAAAGGGCTGTAGAATTTTCTTGTAGTTTTGCTAATTTATTGTTTACTTAATATCTGGATATTAGTCCAATGGCCAGATAGAGTCCAGCCTAGCTTCAGCAGTCTTGGCCCCTGAGAGGGAAGGCAGCTGGGGCGGGGCCTACTGGGCCCCTACCAGAGAGAATCTGGACAGAGGAGGAAGCCACAGAGGTGGTCAGTGGCCCACCTCATTCTTGGTGTCGTTGAGACCATCTCTTCTCAGGCTCCAGGTCTTCACCTCCTCGGGACAACCTTTTGTGAGTAGTTTTCCTGTGGAGCTCTGAGCTGTGGGGGTGGGGCGGGGGCGGGGGGTTAGGGAAAGGTCATCTGCTTACAACTTGTGGTGTGTTTAAGCTTGGGGAGGTAGGGGCAGAGCCAGGAGGCCTGGGAAATGGTCTGGAGGTTTGGGATCCCGAGGTTCCCTTTGTACTTAGCAATGCAACTTACACTAGGTGGGGTATAAAGGCAGATGCTGGAGCCTCCTTTGCCCCAGCAGACAGCAAGCTGTGAGGCTTGGTGTTTGGGAAGGACTGGGGGGGAGCAGCCTGCTGGCCTGAGCTTTCCCCAAGGGGCTCTCCCTTTTCTCAGGACTCTGGGTTGGGTTCCAGCCCATAGTCCAGCTGGCGACCTGGGAGAGTTCCCATCCGGCTTCCTCCAATTATCTATCCTCTGACAGTCTGAGCTGGGAGACTCTTTGTACTAAGAAGTTCACTCCACATAAGGAAACACACCAGGAAAAGTTAGTAGGGTCCAGAGGCTCCTGCCCAGAAAGCAGGCAGCTTCAGCTTCTCCCTCCCTGGGATTGTCTTTCATCATGCTTCTCACTGGCAGGTTCTCCCTGAAACCTGACTGCTGCTGCTAGCTGTTCTGTTTTCATCTTTGGCCCACAAGTAGGGTAATGTTTCTTGGTCACTTATCTGTGTTTTCTGTCTCTCACACAGGGAGTGCATCATTCCCTTATAACTAGGTCTTATGGAACAGGGCCTGGAACATAGTAGGTACTCAACATGTTTGTTGAATGAATGAATGAACAATATTTGATGGTGAGGGCTTAGGTATAATGGCCAATGTGGCACTGTGCTACTGTTGTCCCAGGTTCTGTTTAGGAGTCTTGGGATTCCCATCTTCCACACGGACTCAGATAAGGCCTCTGGAGCACAGGTGGTTGCAGAGGTTACACTTCCCCAGGGGCAGCTCCATTTAATTCTCCAGCGGAAGCTGCTGGAAGAACAAACTTTCGAGCCAGCAAGACCTAATCTGGGCTGGGAGTGGTAGCTGATCCCTTCAATCCCTGCACTTGGGAGGTTGAGGCAAGAGGGGCAGTCTGGATGACCTAGTCAACTCTAAGCCATTCCCTCAAAACCAAGAGGCCTGGCCTACTGCTGTCTGTGGTGATTTGAATGAGAACAGCCCCCATAGGCTCATAGTAGAATGTTTGAATCCCAGTTGGTAGAACTGTTTGGGAAGGATTGGGAGGCGTGGCCTTGGAAGAGGTGTGTCACTGGAGGCGGGCCTTCAGGTTTCAAAACGTCCCTGCCAGGCCGGTCTCCCTCTCTTTCCGTCTGCTGCTTGTGGTTCAGATGTCAGCTTTCATGGTGGTCATGGGTCCGTCCTCTGAAACTGTAAGCAAGCCCTCAGTTCATGCTTTCCTCCATAAACTGCCTTGGCTATGGTGTGAGGCACTGTTCAACTCTGTATCTGTGGAGTACTGATACGAAGCCTTGCAGGGGTGTCATAAGTATCATAAGAACTAGGTAAACCCTTGAGTATGTGACACACAGCAGGGTATGGGGCCTGCAGGGAGGTGCCTAGAATGCAAAATTTAGGAAGTACTTCCTACATTTTATTGTCCTTTCCTAGTCCCCACCCCATATAAGCAAACCTCAAAAGTGGTTTGTTGCCACATCCAAGTCCTCCCTTCCCCGAGGCTCACTTTGGGAGGGCTGCCTGAATACTGGAGTCCAGTCTCCCTATCTGGAAGACATCCAGGGACTCTGTGCCCAGGTTTTGGGGTGCTGGGCAGACCACCAGATGCCACACATGTTGGAGGAAGGTCTGGCCATTGGCTTGGCTTGGCGTGGGCTCACTGACTTCAGGGAAGCAAAGTCAATATTCCCATCCATGTCTGATCGATCCATGTCTGATCAAATGCTGACAGTTCACCAAGGTCCCACATAGTCACAGGGCTGTGCAACCGTCACCACCATCCATGTTAGGATATTTCCATCACCCCAATGAGAAGTCTCAGACCTTTGGCTGTCACTCTTCAGTCCTGGACAATCTCCAGTCTTCTTCCTGTCTCTGTAGATGTGTTTATGGTGGGCATTTCATGCAGATGGACTCAGACAGTATGGGGCCCTTCCATGACTAGCTTCTTTTGCTTAACATGGTAGTTTCAAGTTTATCTACATTATAATATATATCAAAATTCCATTCCTTTATATTGTTTTATTCTGTCTGTCTGTCTGTCTGTCTGTCTGTCTGTATCTATCTATCTATCTATCTATCTATCTATCTATCTATCTATCTAGTGTACATGCATCTGTGTCCACCATGGTCCACATATGGAAGTCTGAGGACAACTTGTCAGATGGTTTTCTCTTTCCATCATGAGAGTCAGAACTGAACTCAGACCATGAGATCTGCTGGCAAGCACGTTTACTCACTGAGATAACTCATTGGTTTTTCATTCCTTTTTTATCATCAAACAATATTCCACTGCATGGATACCACATTTTGTTTACTTTAGTAGCTATTGGGATTGTTTTTTTTTTTTTTGGACACTAGTGTGTGAGTTTGTGTGTACTCATGTTTTATTTCTCTGGAGCATATATCCAGGTGTGGAATTGCTGGGTCTTGTTGTAACTCTATGGTTTGTCTTTTAAGAAACTTTAAAAAAAAGTTCTCTATATTTTTAGACAGGGTCTGTTCAGTCAGGAGAATGATCTATGAGAGCCATACTTTTGGTTTTGAATTAATGAGTTTATTAAGTATGCAGTAAGCAAAAGAACAAACAGTAGATAGCCAATACATAGCAAAGCAGCATCCAACTGGACACTTCACGTCCTGTAGAAATGACCTGGAGAGATCTGCTGAAATCATTACATGAGTGTTCCTGACCGAGGCATTCCTAGCAGAGCAGAGCCATCTCTCCATGGAGGCACTTCTGCCTTCTTGGTGACATTGCAGGCCTTTTTACATCTATTTATTTAGAGGTGTGTGTGTGTCTGTCTGTCTGTCTGTCTTTGTGTGTGTTTGTGTCTGTGTGTGTGATAGAGAGAGAGAGAGAGAGAGGGAAGTATAGTGTTCTGTGTTGGTCAGAGGACAACTTCTTGGGGTTACATTTCTCTTCCACCTTCTGGGTTCTGGAGAATTGAACGTGAGTCGTCAGGTTAGGCAGCAGGCACTGTTACCTGCTGAGCTCTGTCACCTTCCCTGGCTGTTTCAGTGTGATGAGCACAGGTCCTCTGTCAGTTGTGGCAGTCACTTCTCACTATAAGAGTTGGCTTTCCCACACCCTTTGTCCCTTTTCTGACTTTTCCCTTTTGGTACTAGAGACCCACCAGGCCTTTTCTACTGACATCCCTTGAAATACGAGCATTTTACATTTTGTTGATATTTATTCTTATTTTTACTTTTGACATCATATATAAGGAGGCTTTACGGGCTGGAGAGATGGCTCAGCAGTGAAGACATCTTATGGTTCTTGAAGAGGATCTGAGTTCAGATCCCAGAACTCACATGGCGGCTCACAACCATTTATAACTCCGGCTTACTGGGGATCCAAAACCTGTTTTAGCCTTTGAGGGCACCTGCACTCACACGTACACACCTACAAACAGAAACACACACACGAACACACACGCACGCACGCACACGCACACGCACACACACACACACACACACACACACACACACACACACACACTTAAAAATAAAATAAATCTTAAAAAAGACATTACCACAGCATTTACTCCTTTCTTTCCTCTCTCTCTCAAACTCACCGAGATTCCCCCTGCCTCAGCCTCTCCGTGCTGGGATCACAGGTGTGCACTGCCACACCCAGCCACTCATCTCCTTTCTGATAAGAGGTTTCCAGTTTCAGCTCCATTGTCTAGGTCTGCCTTCCATCCCTGTTGAGTTAGCTTTTGTGTGTGATGTGAGGTAGGGGTCCAGATTCATTTTTCTACATGTGGATAGAAGATTATTCTCTTGGTTGTCATGGTAGCCTGCTGGCTTTTCTGGTCTGAAAAAAAAAGGACTACTTTCCCTTCCCAAGAGAAGACAGACCAGCCTTGCTGGGATTTCTGGTGAGCAACTGGGCAGCCCTAGCTGGGCCTGGGCTTCAGATATGAGGTGACTGAGGTGCTTGGTCCCCTTGGCTAGAATGAAGGTCACCAATTGTGTTGCCACATCTTACAGTGTCCCCTCTCCTCGGGCCTCTGCTTTTGTCCTCCTTAGTCACACTAATGTAGGATGGCAACAGAGGCCCATGCTACAGATAGACAGAGGCCCATGCTGCAGACAGACAGAGGCTCATGCTACAGACAAACAGAGGCCCATGCTACAGACAGACAGAGGCCCACGCTGCAGACAGACAGAGGTCCACGCTGCAGACAGACAGAGGCCCATGCTACAGACAGACAGAGGCCCATGCTACAGATAGACAGAGGCCCATACTACAGATAGACAGAGGCCCATGCTACAGACAGACAGAGGCCCACGCTACAGATAGACAGAGGTCCATGCTGCAGACAGACAGAGGCCCATGCTGCAGACAGACAGAGGCC
>JANHMN010000024.1:32529857-32545368 GCA_030674055.1 Rhabdomys pumilio
ATGCTGCAGACAGACAGAGGCCCATGCTGCAGATAGACAGAGGCCCACGCTGCAGACAGACAGAGGCCCACACTGCAGACAGCACAGCACAGGGGAGGAGAGCAGGTTCTCGGTGGGAGGGAAGAGTAAAGAGAAGCTCAGATAACCTCAGCTCCTGAGCATCTGCTGGGGAAGCAGGCCTGATGTGGGGCAGCTTCCCCCTCCTAAGGAAGAAAAGAAATACAGGGGTTGGGGGGGGGAGGCTGTCCTATGGATGGGTTGTGTGTGTCTCTGTGTGTGCCCAGGGTCACCTGTCAGGGGAGGGTGTGGAAATTAACTCTCTAGAAGTCTGTTTACACATGTCATAGTGTGTGACAGGGATGGTTTGACAAAGACATCACCAACCTCCAAAGACTATCGTGACTTCATGTTAACAACAGGGAAACTGAGACCCAAAGAGGTTAGGCACTCTGTCTAGGACCACACAGGGAATCAATGGAAAAGCAAGATGGAAACCAAGGCTGTGGGGCTCCAAGTCCATTCCCTTCAGAGCTGGGCTCCATCACTCCCAACAAGGAAAACCCAAGTTGAACCTGCCAGTGCTCTGCCCTATAAACACCGTAAAGGGGGCAGCGCACAGCTCAGTTGGTAGAATGCTCACCTAGGAGGACTGAAGACCTGGCTTCCCTGCCCAGTACCACACACGCTTGAAGCTGGGTGTGGCGGCTGACACCTATAATTCCAGGAGGTAGAGGCAGAAGCTCCAGGAGTTCAAGTTCAGCTGCAAGAAATCCGAGTCACCGGCCTACACGGGACCCTTCCTCAAACTATTTTTTTTTTTGGTTTTAAAAAAATCAAATAATTTTATTATAAAATGCTGCCTGTTCAGTTGGTTACCTTTGAGAACTGCGGATGAGGAGTTCTCAAAGCCAGGGAGCAGAGCAGCCACGGCCCTGCCACACGTGTTCCCAGTGCCTTCGGGAAGGCCGCAGGGGAGGGGCAGGAGTGGTCACCCGCCCTGACTGTAGTGTCCATCCTCATCTAACCTCAGTTTCTCCAGCTTGTGACTCTTCCCAGAGTGTGCTAAGCAGAGAACATCACGGTTAGCAGGGAGAAGAGGGCAGGGCTCCTCCACCTACAGGTGGGATAGGCCAAGCCAGTGTCGAAGGCCTCTCCAGATGAAGAGGCTTCTCCCACAGCAGGGATTGGAAGAGGAAGGCAGGGAAGTTGTCGCAAGCTGAGGGAACTCAAGGCAGCAAAGGCTTGGCACAGTCAGGGAATATAGCATCAGTCTTGTGGTAGAAACACGGAGGTGGGGGTGTCCTGTGCCAGGCCCTTTCGGGGGAGCCAGGACTAAATCAGACCAGGTGAAGGTGGTTTGCCATTGCTCCGCCCACTCTGCAAGACCAATGGGATGTGTCCTTTCTCAGAACTTTGTGTGTTGGTGATGCTTGGTGTACATATGTCTACGCAGGTGACATGTTCTGTGTGTATGTAGAGACCAGAGGTCATTGGATGTCCGTATTCCCTGGAGGTAGGTTTCTCATTGAACCCAGGATTTGCCATTTTCTAGCCTGCTGGACTTGCAGACCAGCAAGTTGTAAGGATCGTGTGTCTGTCCTTATCTCTGCAGTGCTGAGTGACAGCCACACTGGACTTTTGTGTGGGTGCCGGAATCCTGGCTCAGGTCCTCATGCTCCAGCGTCTGGTCCTCTGCTCTGAGCATCTCCCCAGCCCCTTCCTCAGAACGTTCTCACCTGCCACCCGCCATTGCTCTCGCTGTCCCCCAGATCCCCCAAAGTCAGGGAACAGAGAGAAAGAATGGATCCCTAGGAGGGTCCAGCAGCACAGGGAGCCTGGCTGCCTTTAACTAAGTCTGCGGGTAGGAGAGACTTTTTATCCCCTGAAAGTTAATGCAAGCTGTTAGGGAGATAAATAAATGACAGAGCTGCCAATGGACTGTTGGGCTCAAAGCAGGGACATTTGTCTCACTTTAGAAGAAGGACCTGGAGGGTTCAGTCTCATCGACTTGCTCATTGTGCTGTTATCTGCCAGAGAGGTGGTGACACCGCAGCAATTAAGACAAACTTTAGTCTGTAAGTTCCCGCTTGCAATCTCGGGGCTTCAAAACAAGACAAATGATCCCGCCAAGGGAGGAAACAAAGTCTTTTCCAGACTGTGTCCAAAGTCACAGCGAATATTTGTGGTTGTTCAGCGGAAAATTTGTCATTACGAGGCTTGGCTCTGCTGGTTTCCCTGCCCCACGTTATCAATGCTATCAATGCCCTCTGGCTTGTGGTAGCCCAGGTTATCTGTGGGACCTCACCTGGCCTCCTCAAATGGCCTCATCCCCTGCCTGTCCCCATGTTTTCCTGCCAGCCTGCTAGTTTGCAAGCTTCTCTAGTGTGACAAAGTTGTAATATCTGTCAAGGCAGTGGCTCATAAAGCCAGTGTCACTGCAACCCAGTGTTGCCATGGAGGCCCACTGGCCTTGTCCCATATCCCACACTTTAGTAGGTAGGCCCCACCCACAAGGACCAGACTTAGAGCCTGCATCCTAAGATGTTGGTTGTTTCTACCTGCCAGGTCTCTGTGCAGCCTCCTTCCTCTGGGGATGCCTTTCCTACCATCATAGCTTTCATCTTTTGCCACAGGACCTAGCCCTGACCCTGGTTCCTGTCACCCTCTGGCAGGTTTCCCCTCCCCACCTTTGGATGGAATTTTCTAGCAGCATGAAATGAAAATCTCTGATTCCCCTCAATGTGAACTTGGTCCAGGACACGTCTCAGGGGTCCACTTGACTCCAAGAATGAAATCAGGACTGTGTAAGCTTCTGTGAGGTCACAGTGCTCCTGTTCCCTGACTGGGATCTTGGGACAGGGTCTCTGTTGTCCCTCTCCACAGCCTTATTTTAACTGGTATGATAGGGGCTGCACTGAAGCAGAGAGTCATGGACTTTGGGGTCCATAGAACCATGAACTGCATGCATGTGTGTGGATGGTGCATACGGGTGTGCGTGCATGTAGATGGATACATGTAGGTATGTGCACATATGTATGGATATGCAGGTATGTGTGTGTGGGGTATGGATGTATACAGGTATGTGTACATGTGGATGGGTGTGTGCAGGCATGTGTACATGTGGATGGGTGTGTGCAGGCATGTGTACATGTGGATGGGTGTGTGTAGGTAGGTGCTTGCTATTCTGGGCTGGGGATGCTCACAGGGGACCATGGTTCAGGCCACAAGAAGTTGTCCAGGAGGCCTGAGAGGACTGCCAAGACTCAAAAGCCCAGTCACGTCACAGCATGAGGACATTGAGGTCCAGGGTGGCTATCTCCGGCTGGTCTCCAGCTCAGAGGCTCTTACCAAAACAACTTCACAGAGCCATGGAAGGCACTCTGTACAGCATTCTTAGTGAGGTGGCCAAAGAGTAGATCCGAGGCTCCACTCCTAAGAGTACACTGTCTTTGCATTTCAGAGTTTGAGGGCCTTTGTGCTGGAGTAAGGGGTGCATGTGCTGGAGCTTGGTTTGGGACGCAGGCTAAGAGTAGGACTCTCAGTGTCAAACAGTAATTTTCTATTTACTTGTTGGGTGACCTTGGGCAAGGCTTTCTGCCTCCATGATTCTGCTTCTCCAACTGTGAAATGGGCAGAATAACAGCATCTATCTCAGGGGTTGTGGAGGCAATTAAGCAAGTTGACAGTAAGTAAGCAAACAACCTGGTTTAGGAGACAACTCTCTTTCCCCCTCCTCCTTCTGAGTTGAAGGACTGCTTATTTTTCAGGAGTGTTTGCATGCCTGGTATGCCCAAGGCCCTGGGTTCGACTCCCAGCACTATAGAGAAATGGGTGTGGTGCTCCATCCTTGTAATTCTCAACAGTCTGGATGGATTCCCAGTGTGGAGGCAGGTGTGTCAGAAGTTTAAAGTCATCTTTGGTTACCAGTAACACCCCTCCGCCTCTGCTGAACTGGGATTGGGGGACAAACAGCTGCTGATGTATCTTCAAAGAACAAGGATGTGCCTTAAGTCTGGTTGGTAGCTAGTTCTGGTTTTGGGGTGGTCAGGATCAGGGTGCCCTTGTTACAAAGCCCCCTTTGTCTGGAAAGCCTACCTCACGCACTGCTCACAGCTCACAGGTCTTGCTCTGAGCACTAGTCGAGGATTCATGGTCTTTATGGCTTGGGTCTCACACATTCCCTGACTGCATCAGGCCCTGGGTAATGGGGACCTCAAGGAGATAAACGCTGCTGAGGCCTGAGCCTGCTGCAGGCCGGCACACTGTCACAAAACCACACAGCCTCTCCCCGGAAGGACAATGCAGCCTCATACAGAGGTCCCTTCCATGGGGCACTGGACAGAGCCCGGTCCTGAATGATGGTTTCACCATGGTGGCTGTTTGGCCAACGAATATTTATCATGAGTCTCCTCAGCCAAGGTTTTTCTTGGTTTGTGAAAATCAGGAGGGAGCCCCCAGCTGGAGATGCTTCCATTCTAATGGAAGGTGGGGGTTTGTCACAGTCACAAATGAGATGGAGGGAACTGGTACAGGCTAAGGGAACCTGGGTCCTTGGAGCACGTGCACGTGTAGGACAGAGATTGACAGCTGTGTCATCCTTGACTCCTCTCCACTTTATTTACCAAGGCAGGATCTCTTCCTGCATCATCCTGGGAACAAGAGCGGGAGGCTGCTTGTTTCAGTGGTGTGGGTGGTAGGGTCTTCTCAGAAGCCATTTTGAGTGAAGTTCTGCAAGGTGGAATGGGTCATGTAGACAATGGTGAGAGAGAGAGGGTGTTAGGTATACCAACAGAGGTCAGCAGGAGTTGGCATCATACTGCTAGCAACAGGAGAGCCCAAGCGGATTTCTAGTCCCAGTTCGTCTGACAGCTCCTTACAGGTGCACCCTCATATGGTGAATTTGAGGTTCAGGATGCTTCCTTCCACCATTCTTCAGCTTCCCACCTCCTTTATCAGGAGGACAGAGATGGGTAGGATCTTGAGCTGAAGTTTCTTGGCCATTGTTGAGGAGACCTAATCACATGGCTCCCATTCAACCAGGGGCTTCTGGGAGATGTAGTCTCTGGACGGGCAGCAGCCTCCCAGCTCCAGCTCCCTAGGATGGAGGGCACGTGAACACCTGGTGGCTTTTTGCTTTGGCTCTGGGTGGCTGCAGCAGAAACAGAACTGGAGGCGGCAGGAGATGGAGTCATGATAATCTCACAGGGTTACACAGGTGTTGGTGGATCTGTGGCTTGTCCCTCCTCCCATCCTCCCTTGTGCTTGTGAATTACCTGTGGTGGGCATACACGTATGCTTGTTCACACGCATGTGGGCAAATATGTATGTAGGTGCACATGTATTTAGAGGTGAGAGGTTGGCGTTAGGTGTCTTTTCTGATAAGACTTCTCTTTACCTTCTCCAAGGCAGGATCTCTTTGATCCTGGAGTCCACCAATTAGGCAAGTCTAGCTTGCTCAGGGGACCTTGTCTCCTGAGGCCTGGGAGTATAGGCTGTCACAACCTGCCTTTCTTTTATATTCTGGTCTTCATGCTTGGGAGGCAAGTGCTACTCACTGAGCCACCTTTCCATCCAGTCCGCTCCTGCTGTTTTATTGGCTTTTTTTTTCTTTTGAGATAAAGCCTCAAGTAGCCCAGGCTGATTTTTAAAAGGATGTCCTTGAATTCCTGATCCTCCTGTCTCTGTCTTTTGAATCCCATAGGCACCTGCCTGCCCTTTGGCTTGTTCAGAGTGGCTTCGGAAGCTCTGAACACCAAGATTAGCTCTGCCTGGTATTCTAAGGAAACTCTCTAGCTGCATGTGCAGGGCTGCCTACAGTGGAGGTGGGACTGGGGACCTGCAGGGACACTGCTGTAGTGCTGGGGAGGAGATTCCTCGGAGTATGTGAATGGGCCTGGTCTACCAAAGTAGAGGAAAAGCCCTCAGACATGGAGGGGGAAAGGGAAGGAGGAGGGAGGAGAGAGATGAGCCAAGGTCCCCCAGCAGCCTTCCTTGGGCACTGGGAAGGACTGTCACTGAAATGACACAGTGTGGACACGGCCTGGTTGGCGGTGGAGGCTGGCACGCGGGCATGCTGAGGTGTCTCTTCCACCAGGTAGAAACTGGACTCTTAGTGCTCCCTCCATCCTCGGCAAAAGAGGGAGGGCCGCACTTCCTCCAGGTGGCTGCAGAATTACCTCAGGTGGTCATGAGTGGCCCAAGTCAAGAGAGGAGTGGTGGGCAGAGTCACAGGCAGCGAGAGTCGCTTGTGGCTGGTGTGGGGGGGAGGGTTTTGTAGGCTTCTGAATTCCTGCACGTTATTCATGTAGTCAGTTTCCTCCTTGGTCACCCAAGGCCACAGCCAAGGTTAGTGTTGTTTTGATGCTGGGCCTGTAGCCAGCTCCATTTCAGGAGAGGACTATACCATGTCCTGAGGTTTGGGGTCTGGACCTGGCCTCAGTACACCTTGCCCTGGAGTTTGGTATGGGTACCTCTGAGCCCTGCTTTCTCAGGACACCTGAGCTGTGGCATGGGCCTTAGCACTGTGCTACAGGAAATGACAGGATCTTGCCAGAGTCCCTGCTTAGTGGGGATGTGCACGACAGACTTGTTGAAACAAACACAATCCAAAGCAATAATACTTTTATTCCATCAGTGCTGCTGATAGGGCCTGACCCTTTACAATGAACAGTAGGGAACGATAAGGGGGCGGGGCCGGAGGAGGGCCCATATGTTTATAACCTCATCAGCCCCACCCTGCACCATCTCCACCTGCCATAGTCAGTGCCCCCTCCCTCTGCCAGGAGTGAGGGGTTCAGCAGAGGCCGGCCCTCTTGAGGGCTCCCAGGTAGGGTAGGAGGTGAGAGCAGGAAGCTTTGGGCCCAGTACAGCTCTTTCCAATCAGGCAGCAGACGGAGGGGTCACGGCTTGTTGTGTCCTGAGGACTGGTCCTGGGACACAATGTCAATGTCCTGCTGAGGTGTCGTGAGGGCCCTGCTGGCTTCGCCTCTCCTCTAGTGCTCGGCATACCCACATGGACACCGCAGTGGCGTTTCCGTCATTGAACTGCACAATGAATGGGTGACCCTGTGGGGAAAAGCAGTCGGTGTGACAGTGGTCCTCAGGCCAGGGGCCTGGTGCTGAGGGTGGAGCTCAGTTGGAAGTTCCCTTGACTATGCAGAGCCCTGGGATTTGACCCCCAGCACCATATAAGCCAGGTATGCTGGCGTACGGCTGTGATCTCAGAACCTAAGAGGCAGAGGTAGGGGGATCAGAAACTCAAGATCAGACATAGCTAGCCTAAACTACCTACAATCTCGTTATGAACAGACAGACAGACACAGACGGACAGTCGGACGCCGGGTGGTGATGGTGGAGAATGTCTTTAATCCAAGAGGCAGAAGCAAGCAGATCTCTGAGTTCGAGGACAGACAGGGCAGCCAGGGATACACACAAGAGAAACCCTGTTTCATAAAAACAAAAACCAAACCAAACCAAACCAACCAACAAACAGACACAACCCAACAAAACAAAACAAAACAAACAAACAAACAGAACCCCAACAACAATAGACAGACAGACAGACAAACAAAACAACAGCTAGGCAGCTCAGTTTGTATTCCAAGATGTGTTCTAGCCTGGCCCTGATTCCTTCCTCTCAGTAACTCTACACGGTAAGAAGGCAGGCTGGGTCTCGGATGCTTCAGCAGGTGACAGTGCTTGAAGACAGTGCTGGAGGGCCTGCGATTGATCTCTGCACACACGTGCTGTTAGCCGAGAACTGACTCTGGAAAGTTGTCCTCTGACACAGACACACAGACACACACACACACACACACACAGACACACACAGACACACACAGACACACACAGACACACACACACACACACACACACACACCACATACAATTAAACTTGCTCTAAAAGAAAGGCAGGCTCAGCCCCATCTCCCAGCCTAGGTAGCTGAGGTTCTCAGCTCAGTTTCAAGCCACAGCTACTGGGCTAAGAACCTGCCTGGCCAGGTTTCCGGCTCAGTTGCTGCCCAGAGAGCAAAGGATCATCTTGTCAGAGGTGTCAATCCCTGTTAGCTCCCTCCGTTGTCTCCCGCAACTCCCTGTAAGTGAGTCACAGTCTGAAAATGAAGGACACACAAGGGCTCCAGGAGGAGGAGGCAGCTGTCAAGAGGACGGCTGAGGGCTGAGGCAGTTCAGGGCAGAGGGCCGGACTTCAGAGGGGCCAGTTTTGTTTCCACGTGATCATCTCCAGTTCTAACCTACTTAAGCCCACAGCCAGGCCAGGTTATATTTATCCAGCAGCCTACCCTCTGTTCTGAAGCACTAAGATCAACACTCCCAATCTCAGGGTGTCTGGGGGCTTCCAGGGAAGGCCAGAAGCAATCAAGGACAAGTTCTGGGCTGTCAGCGCCATGGCAGAGAACGAGACTGGAAGCATTATTCCATTCACCAAGTAGCATCCTTGACCAAAGGCTTTCAGCAGAAACTTCGGAGCCTCTATGAAAATCAGGCTCTGGGGAGTCACAGAAACTGAGCAGGGGGTGGGGAGCAGAGGAGCCCTGATGTCCACCCCAGCTCCTGCTTCTCTTCTTCTCTGTCTGCCTTCTTTCCTGTCCCCCACTCCTGTTTTTCTGAGCCTTTCTCAGACTCAGTACCAGCTGGCTCACAGGGCTTTGAGCTACTTTCCCAGTGTACCTGGGTGTGACTTGTGGCTTTGGAATGTGTTCTAAATGTCCCAGTACCCAGCAATAACCTCGTCACATGTCCCATGGCTAAGAGGGATGTGGATCTACTGGGTCCTGACCCCAGCACTTACCAGGCTCTGTGAGAACCGGGTGGAGCCTGGGCTGTCGGGAGGGAAGAACACTACCCAGGCTCCCTAACCTGACTGATTATGGTAAGAAAACTGTTTCTGGAACTTGTACCCGGCTGAGGGCCCAGGGCTTATGCCTAAAGCCAGCTGGGTACCTATTACTTCTCATGGCAATCTGTGGGGGTCCCAGACATGAGTGCAGGACCCCAACAAACGGCTAGCGAAGCCAGGCTGCTGGGGGCCTCTGGGTGGCACAGGCCTGGGTGGGAGTTGAGACACAGGCACTCCATTTTGGCTTCCATGTTTTCCTGCCTGTACTTGCCCGGCCTCTGCTTTCACATGGCTGCCGAGATAGAAAATCCTCTCCATAAATTCCTGCGTGTTTTTTTTTTTTTTCCAGACTTGGGAGAGGTGACCTTGTGCCCTTCTGAAGAACAAAGACATAAGCTGTGCTCAGGAGGATGGGCCCCTCCCCCAAAGCCCAGAGTAACACAATGTCACTTGCACAGAATGCTGGGTGACTTTGGGGCCATATGCTCCATCACGGTTATCATCTGTCTGAGAACAGGCAGAGTGGAACTGAGGAGGGGAGTGGAGGCATCCTTCCTCAGTCCAGGAAGGGCTGATGGCTGCGCAGTGGGCAGCATTGCCTGGTGCCCTGGGATAGCTGGGAAGTAGAAGGATCACCAGGTTGCTGGCCTCCTGAGTCTGAGGAGGCACCTGCCCTTTCCTGGCCCTTGCCTGGGGGCTGACTCCATCTTGTGTACCACTGCTTGGAACTTAGGTCACCACACAAGAAAGAGACTCTGACAAGAGGTTTTTGTCCCCATTCTCTGCTGCCTGCTTTCGGGCAGGTATCTGGGAGGCAGATGAGGGGGTGAACTGCAGGAGATATGGACAGAACATGCCAGCAGCCCCTGTCTGCAGAGCTTGGCAGAAGCCGGGCAGCTTCTTGCTTCATTCTTCCACAACACATACTCGTCACGTCACAGAAGATAAAGACGTTACTGAAGGCAAAAGATCGGGGCTAGGAGTCCAAAAGGGGTCAGCGGAGTGAGCAAGATGAGCTAACAACCAGAGAACCAGCATCATCTGCTACAGACACCCTCCAAAGAAGAAGATGAGGAAGAGAGGGAGGAGGGGGAGGAGCAGGAGGAAGAGGAAGAGAAGGAAGAGGAGGAGGAAGGTATTGGTGACAACTGCTATGTCAGGAGGAAGAGCTATGCCATCCCCTGCATTCCCACCCCAGCCTGCTCCTGGTCTTTGATGTCCCAGCTCTCAGCTGATGGCTCTGCTTCTTACCCACACATCTTCTGCTATAAGATGCTTTCCTGCAGGAGAGACAGCAGGTTCTGCTGAGCCTTCTTTAAAAGCACCGTGTGGCTGTTGTGTGGCAAGACTGGGGCTCCAAGCCAGCCTACCATGATGGGTAAGTCTACCTGAGACCCAGCAGCTGGTCTCCCAGTCCAGTGCTCAGTGACAATCTCCCTGTCTGCCATTAGCTGGGCTCTGAGTTTCTTGTCATATAAGAATTTGCCCTTTGGGGTGCCCACCTTTTTTCTGTGTAAAGTTGCTAAGGAACATTACACATTTGAATTGAACTTGTG
This sequence comes from Rhabdomys pumilio, assembly GCA_030674055.1. Taxonomy (NCBI): domain Eukaryota; kingdom Metazoa; phylum Chordata; class Mammalia; order Rodentia; family Muridae; genus Rhabdomys; species Rhabdomys pumilio. The sequence goes on from JANHMN010000024.1 coordinate 32,540,271, forward strand.
CCTGGGCTGCAGGGCCTGGTATGATGTCTGACTCATGACAGGACTCCACACAGTGTGTGAGGCATGGAAAGCAATACGTGTGTGTGTGTGTGCAACTTGTATGTCCATTCCTGCCCACCAAGCCCTCACTGTGTACAGACACTGGCTATTCTGCGTCTGTGCACAGCCAACTTGAACTCTCCTATACCAAGGCTTCAGAAACTCTGGACCAGGGCAAGGAGAGCGAGCGAGCAAGGGTGGTTTAAGGGCGGGACGCTCTTTCTCCATGCTGCCTGCCTGTCTGTTGCTGCTCCGAGGTGGGTGCAGTCAGTTCTGTCCTTTTTGTTTAAAGAGTATTGTACATGCATAGGCTCGCTGACAGTGTGGGTACAAAGGCCCACTCGCATCCTCCTCACTGAGACTCTGGCACCCAACGGTTACTTCCTCAGCAGCTCCTCTGTGTACAGACATCATTCCCATCTTATAGATGAGGATGCAAGACACACAGATGGAGGCACCTGTGTAAGGCCTCAGAGCTGAATCTTTCTTTCCACTGTCTCCAGCGCCCAACTCTGGGATCATACAACTTCCTCTATGGTCTGGGATGGGGTGGAAGGCATGGCACCTGCCAGCAGGAAAGGCTGGCCTTAAAGCAGGAGGGACAGATGTCATCTGCCTGCTGATATCAGCCGCTCTGGATCTCAGAGTGACTGGGCCCAGAGCTGGAGGCCAGGGCAGAAGAACCATCAGAAACTGGCCAGCAGCAGCAGCAGCAGTCCCCCAGCACTCTCTCTATGGAGCCTGTCTACTCTGTCCTTTCCAGATCATCTTCTTGTTGCCTTTCCTGTGGCACACTCTGCTACAGGTGTCCTTGTCACAAAGCACCCCAACAAAGCTGGCTGGCCACGCCCCCTGAAGCCTGTGTTCAGGTTGGGGTGGATCCAGGCCTCTCCCACAGGGTGAACCCTGTCCCACCAGCCACTAGGTGGGAGAGGACAACTAAACTCCTGTGTACACAGGTGAGGCTGGCCTAGGCCTTTTACTCTTACCCCACATTAGCAGAATTCAAGAAGGCCCCGTCCTGGAAGCCTGCTGGGTGGGGCCACCCAGCGCCCAGGCAAGCGCCTGCAAAGGTGGTCAGAGGGAGCGGGAGCGTCTGGAGGGAGCTGTGAGGTCTGTGGGGGCCATAGGCATCTTCCTGAGGGATCCCACCTCCCCTCAGGGATGTGAGCATCTACATGAGCTCAGACCTGTGAGCCTCAGGGAGTGAGGTGGTCCATTAAGTTCTGTTAGGGGAGATTTTATTCTGTATTTTAAAAACTCAACTAATAAAAACAACATGTGCTCGCTCAGCTATGTTCAATTCACAGGGCCACAATGAGCACCTTGTGTTACGATGCTTTTCCGCAGGTCTTAGGGGCAAAGCCGGCAAACCTGTTCAATCTGCTGCACCTGCTACTGACTTCAGGTGTGTGAGTGGGCTGTGTGCCTGCTACTGACTTCAGGTGTGTGAGTGGGCTGTGTGCCTGCTACTGACTTCAGGTGTGTGAGCGGGCTGTGTACCTGCTACTGACTTCAGATGTGTGAGTGGGCTGTGTGCCTGCTACTGACTTCAGGTGTGTGAGTGGGCTGTGTGCCTGCCACTGACTTCAGGTGTGTGAGCGGGCTGTGTCCCTGCTACTGACTTCAGCTGTGTGAGTGGGCTGTGTGCCTGCTACTGACTTCAGGTGTGTGAGTGGGCTGTGTGCCTGCTACTGACTTCAGGTGTGTGAGTGGGCTGTGTGCCTGCTACTGACTTCAGCTGTGTGAGCGGGCTGTGTGCCTGCTACTGACTTCAGGTGTGTGAGTGGGCTGTGTGGTGCACTGGTGATCTGAAAACACACAGGGCTATGGTGTCCTCCTCTGACTGTCTGAACTTGTCTCTAAAGCTCTGTGTAGCACATCTGTACTCTGTGTTCACCACGGGCAGTTTATGTAAACACTTGGTGCATACCGTCAGTGGTTAGGTCTTGAAATAAAACTTTTCTGCTATTCCTTTAAACATTTTAAAGTTAATTTAATTATGTGCATATATGTATGTCTGTGTGTGGGTATGTATACATCGTGTGTCCAGTGCCTGTGGAGGTCAGGAGAGGGCGTCTGCCCCAGTGGAGGTGGAGTTATAGGTGGTTGTGAGCTGCCTATGTTAGAGCCAGGTCTGTAAGCACAGGCTTACAATCCCAGCTATTTGGGAGACTGAGGCAGGGGGATCACAAGTTCAAAGCCTGCCTGGGTTACAGAGTGAGTTTATGGCCAGCCTGGTTAACTTAGTGAAGTTCTGCCTCAAGATTAAAAAAAAAAAAAAAAAAAAAAAAAAAAGAGGGCTGGAGGTATAGCTCATTGGTAGAGTGTTTGCCTGGCAAACACGGGTCTTAATGAAGAAGAGGCATCATACATGTGGCCACCCATAACCACCTACTTCCCACTGCCACCCCCCCCCCCCCCCCCCCCCCACATCTACCTCTGCCTTCTTTTATATGACTGAGAAATGTTCTTCTGGGTCCTCCCCACCTGTCTCCCTCCCTCCCTCCCTCCCTCCCTCCCTCCCTTCCTCCCTCCCTCCCTCCCTCCCTCTCCTTCTTCTTGTAACACAGCTGAAATTACCTACCTAAAATTCTGGTTAAGAAGACCAAAGATATCTCATTAGTGACACTTCTTGCCTCACAAGTTTTGAGGATGAAGTGTGACCCCAGAAACAATAGAAGAATCTCTGACAGAGCAGGGCCTTATGTAGGGGACAGGGACAAGCAGGCAGGTCCCTGGAACTTCCGGTCAGTGAGAGGCTCTCTGCTGAGGATGACATCTGTGGTTGTTCTCTGACTTCCACTCACACACACACCTGCACACACTGGAACCTGGACACACACCCACATCCACAAATGAATACAATTCAAGTAAGAGACAAACACCGAGTACTGTGCTGTGCTTAGTGACTCTTCAAGCTTTGCCAAGTTAAGCTAAAAATGTAGGTGATGGTTAAGATATTAGAATTAGAATGTATCTTCTCGTTTTTTTTCTTCTTGTTTTTTTTGAGACAGTGTTTCTCTGTGTAGCCCAGGCTGTCCTGGAACTCAACTCTGTAGACCAGGCTGTCCTGGAACTCAGAAATCCGCCTGCCTCTGCTTCTCCAACGCTGGGAACAAACGTGTGCCCCCCACCGCCTGGCTTGAATGTAATTTCTAAACCAATGGGCAGATCATCCTCTAGGCAAGCATGGCAGCCATGCCTATGTTTTGTATGTGTGACCTGTCACATGAGTTCAGGCAGAGTTTCCCACCTGGCATCATCACACCTGGGCTCAAAAACCTCTGAACTTTGGGGTATTTTTGATTTTTCAGAACATGTACTTGAAATTGAATAGTGTGAGCTGGGATCAGTGGGAGAGCATTTGCCTAGAATGTGCAAGGTCCTCCAGCACCACCAAACCAAACCAAACCAACCAAACCAAACCGAACCAACCAAACCAAACCAAACCAAACCAAACCAATCCAAACCAAACCAATCCAAACCAAACCAACCAAACCAAACCAACCAAACCAATCCAAACCAAACCAAACCAAACCAACCAAGCCAAACCAAACCAAACCAAACCAACCCATGCCATGCCAAACCAAACCAACCCATGCCATGCCAAACCAAACCAAACCAAACCAAACCAAATCAAACCAACCAAACCAAACTAACCAAACCATACCAAGCCAAGCCAAACCAAACCAAACCAAAACCATACCAAACCAAACCATGCCAAACTAAACCATACCAAACCAAAACAAAACCAAACCAAACCAAACCCATACCAAACCAAGTTAAACCAAACCAAACCAAACCAAACCAAACCAAACCAAACCAAACCAAACCAAACCATACAAAATCAAACCATACCAAACCAAACCAAACCATACCAAACCAAACCAACCAGACCAGACCAGACCAGACCAGACCAGACCAGACCAGACCAGACCAGACCAGACCAGACCAGACCAAACCAGACCAAGGAAGGCCAGCCCAAGCACATGGTGTTCAGTGTGCACTCGATGAACACAGACAACGATGAACAGCTGGAGGTGAAGCCCAGTGGTCTGGCATTTCCCAGCATGTTTGAGGTCCAGTGTTACAACGCTACCGTTATGACATCCCCAAGAGCTGACTGACAGTGAAAGAACTTCATACGTATGTTTGTGTGATACAGCAAAAACAATACCAAAAGAGCCCGGCAGATTATGAAAGAGTAAACAGGAAATCGTGGGAAACACAGTAGTGATGGTGGCAAGACGGTGAAGGAATGAGATGAGAAGACAGAGAGGTGGGCATGGGCACCGTGAGAAAACACCTGCCTTTCCACAACGCTAGCAAGGACGGGGACACGAATGTCAGGGCTGGAAAAGGAGGCAGAAGCACAGAGCCAGCACACAGCAAAGGAGCAGCACACCACGCACAAAAGACCAAGAGCTGGGGTGGGGTGCATGCGGGAGGGAAGGACGGTGCTGACCTCTGCATTGGAGAGCGGCAGCCTGGGCTGCACAGCCAGTCCCTGTCTCAGTACCCCTTTGTCTACTGTCATATATAAAAGTGGGAGAAAGCAAAGATGAAAGGGGAGAGAGGGAGGGAGAGACAGACAGACAGATACACGTCGAGAGAGATTCCAAGCGTGTGACTGTGAGGCAAGGATGTGCCTGTAAGCTGAGGATGGAGGTGACGGGCGAAGCCTCCACACGCCTTATTTATATCCATTCTGGGAGGCAGCACTGATGGACACATTTCCCAGAGCTGGTCATCATGGCTTCTCAGCCCCAGAACCAAACCACACTGTCAACTTTCCAAAGCCACGGTCTTGTCTTATTTCTAGACGTGTCCAGTTAAGCAGGGCTGCTATCTGCTTAAACCCCACCTTGCTAACAGCCTTTCTAGTTTCTTGACAGAAGAAGCAAACTGTAAACAGGTCACAAAGACTGAAACAAAAGCAGACATTTGTCCTTTTACTGTCTGTCACTATGGCCCACAGAGCTTTTGGGGCCTTGCACTGGGCGCTCAACCTCTCTCTCTCTCTCTCTCTCTCTCTCTCTCTCTCTCTCTCTCTCTC
>JANHMN010000024.1:32545378-32585539 GCA_030674055.1 Rhabdomys pumilio
CTCTCTCTCTCTCTCTCTCTCTCTCTCTCTCTCTCTCTCTCTCTCTCTCTCTCTCTCTCTGTGTGTGTGTGTGTGTGTCTGTGTGTGTGTCTGTGTCCTTTAGACTATTACAACAGGAGTAACAGAGGCTGAGGAGTCAGCTAAGTGGTTAAGAGCACGACATGATGGCTCACAGCTGCCTGGACCTCCAGCTCCAGGGACAGCCGTTTCCTCTGGCTTTCCTGGGCTCTGGACTCAGGTTTATGCGCCCCCAAGGAACATAACTAACGGCAACAAAGCTGAACCTTTAACAGAGAACAAGAAAGGCCTAAGCCATCAGACCTTGCATGTAAAACAAAGGATTAAAAACAATCAGTTTCTGGGTGTGGTGGTGGGTGTCTTTAATTACAGCACTGGGGAGGCAGAGACAGTTGGAGCTCTATGAGTTTGAGGCCAACCTGGTCTACATGGTAAGTTCCAAGCTATCCAGGGCTACATAACGATATCGTGTCATAAAGAAAGAAAAGAAAATGATCAGTTACATTTTCCATTCCAACTGTACACTTGTACCCCTCCCCACAAAAGAGGAGGAAGAGGATGAGGATGAGGAAGAGGAGGAAGGAGCAGCAGCAGCAGCAGCAGCAGCAGCAAACTGGTTGAAAGTTAAGATCATTTTATGGCCCAGCAGCAAATAAAAACCGCCCACAGAATCCACTGTTAGCCCTGAGCAGTACTTTCTAAATCACAATGCAGAAATTTGTGATACTTGCTATTCCGTTATCGATTCGCTGTCCTTTGTAAGGTAACACTGAAGGAACTTAAATGTGCAGAAGCCTGGAATGGACTTTCTGTGGCTGCGGGTGGGTGACCTATGTGTTCTGAGGCTGGTCATGCTCAGGATGAATAACGGAGGGAGGGCTCACACTTTGCTTGGTTACAAGTCACTTTCAGTGTGCCTGCCTCACTGTTAAGGAGGGCACATGGTTGACTTGGTAGAAGCATGGCGTCTTGCCTTCCCGAGACCTGGATTCAGCGGAGATCCCTGTGAAGGTGCTGGGGTGGGGAAGGGTGTACTGGCTGGAGCTAAGCCAGGGCTTCAGAGCCCTGGAACTTTTTCTGTGGCACATTCACCCTCCCTCTCATTTTAGACATGGTTCCACGTAGCTCAGTCTGCCTGTACTTACGACATAGTCAAAGATGCCCCTAGGCTTCTGCTCCTCCTGTCTCTAGTTTCCTTGTGCCCGGATGATAGGCATGGATCACTGTGCTCAGCTTTATCTGTGCTGGGGATGGAACTCAGGGCTCACGAGTGCCAGGCAGGCGTTCTGCCCATTGAGCTACACCCCTAACCCTTTTAGCACATGGTTATTCGGTGCCCTCAGAAAATGACATTTTGATAACAATTTAACATCCACCTTCATTTCTAACTTAAGAGCAAAGGGGTCATATTGCTTCTCACAATTTATATAAAATATTATTTATTGTTTATTTTCTATTTAGTGGGACTGCTTGCTTCCAGAACTATATATAGGTGCTTTGCAGTCTACGGCCACTATAATGTAACAACTCCTATCTTAGACTACGAATCTGAAAGTTAAACTAAAATGTGAACATCTGACTTTGGTCTAGTTCCTCAAGACTTCACTCAGTCCAATGATCTTGGCTTGAAAACTTACTTTTACTTTTGGAATGCGTGTGTGTGTGTGTGTGTGTGTGTGTGTGTGTGCGTGTGCGTGTGCGTGTGCGTGTGTGTGCGCGCGCAGAGGCCACAAGTTGACTTCTATTGGCTGGCTGTCTTATTTTTGGGTCAGGGTCTCTCATTGCAGCAAGAGCATTTGGCTAGAAGGCTGCCGGTAAGGCCAAGGATCCAGTTGTCTTTGCTTCCCCAGTGCCGGCATCACTGAAGCACAGGCTGTGACACCCACCCTTTACGTGGTGCTGAGATCTGAACTCAGGTCTTCGAGCTTCTATCCCAGAACTTTATCTACTGTGCCACGTCCATAGACCCTGAAGGCTGAAGTTTAATAAGTGCAACTCTACTTCAATCTCAAGGGCGCTCTCTCTCTCTCTCTCTCTCTCTCTCTCCCCTCTCTGTTTCTGTCTCTCTCTCTCTCTCTCTGTCTGTCTCTGTCTCTGTCTCTCTCTCTCTCTCTCACACACACACACACACACACACACTGTCAAATACAAAAGGATGAAGGAAAGGCAGTTCAGAGGGACACTGGGACCAGAACTAAGAAACCATGTCCATTAGCAAAACTACATAATGAGAGTGAACCTGAAACACTGGTTTGGGGCCAAGCAGGCATGGCTTCATAGCCCCTCACATGGTAACAGAGGAGAACCCAAAAGGCTCACTGACAAGGACCTAGCCAAGGAGTTAAAGAATAGAGTAAGAGACAAGTCTGGAAGTCCAGATGTGTAGGCTATTTAAAATAAAAGGAGTGTATGATACGTTTAAAATCTGGCATGAAATTTTTTCATTCTTTTCTTTCTCTTTTTCTTCCTTCTTTCCTTTCTTTTCTTCCCTCTCCCTCCCTCCCTCCCTCCTTCATTCCATCTTTCTCCTTTTTTTTCGAGCCTTGAGTTTATACAGGATGTGCTCTACTTAGCTGGGTGCCTTCCCGGGGAGGAACACCTCATTCACCAGTGACACTGAGGTAAAGACACCCTGTCACCTGAGTACGGGAACACCAATCTTACGCACTGCAAAAGATATCACTTCGTCCATGGCCTTTCTGGAACATTCTCTAGAAGGAAACGTGTGATGTCACAGGGGCAAAGAGACCTGCCACCCTATAAATTCAGTCAAGGCCTATGGGCACTCAGGGACCAAGTTACTCTTGGTTTCTTCTCAAGAGTTTGGTCACCTCTAAGATTTATGCTCAAGGTGGAGGGAAAAAAAGAAACATGTCTCAGAGGAGATTTACAACCTCATCTTGCCTTTTAATACCATTAGAGATGACACCCAATGACATAATCTTGGAACAACTGCAGAACAGCTCAGAAACTCAGTGGGAAGTTTTATATTTTGGCTTCAGAGCATTTTGTGGTGGCAAGGTCAGGTAGAGAGAGCCAGGGGAATGAGCCAGAGCGGCTTCGGAGAGTGAGTGTCAGCTGGTTTAATTTTCTGTGTCAACTCTGAAAATTAGATAAACAATGACAAACCAGCCTTTTTAAATGAACTTGTCACTTCTGGTTTTCTTGATACAGGGTAACATTTTTCAAGTCCTGGTAGCCCCAAAGACAGATTTAACCCCTAAGAGGTTTACCCAAGTGTTTGAAAGACACTGCATCTGAAAACAAAAGGTTTATACCCCTTAAAAGAAAGCCAAATTATCTTTGAAATCTAGATATTCTTCTCCCGGACAGACAAGGGGACGTTGCTAGCCAGGTGTAGAAGGCTTTGTGAGAGGGGTGGGGGGCTTGTCTCCCCGAATTACAGAATCATATCATCTGACTCCCCAGATTGTCAGCCTTTCAGCAAGGTTCCTCTGGTCTTAACCTGCTTTCCCTATCGAAGTCCTTTACCTGGAATTCTAGAACACAGAAGTCCCCACAGGTCCCCACTTCCTCTGCACAAACAGTTGAGCACAGACCCTGCCTCCCTCGAAGCTCCTCTGCTTGCTGTACTGCTGTCTAGTAGAGGTGGGAGCCCCCGCACTGCTGTTTACACTGCAGCCAGAGCATGCTCCCTTGTGGCCAGTGGGAAGACGAACGGCTTTTTCAAAACTATTTTTATTAGTTATTTATTCATTTATTATTGTGAGTGTAAGCACTGTACCCATGCTATATCATATATGTGAACATCAGAGGTCAACTCCCAAGAGTCAGCTTCCTCTGCCTCCCACGTGTGTTCTGAGACTGAACGGCGGCCGTCAGGCTCTTACTCGGGTCATCCTGGAGTCCCAGATGAGCGGCCCTTTCTGCCTTCATTGCCTTTGCTCTCGGAGTAGCTATTGGGTGATGCCATGGCCTGGACATACTCTGTAGAGCCTGTTTATGGGCAGTGGCATTTGGGCAGGTGCTCATTCTCACAGCGACCCAGGAAGTCACTGAGAGCACCGCTGCTATTCTGTTTCATTTGTGAGAAACCTAGGCTCAGGTGTGTTGAGTTATTTGGCCTAGGTGGGAGTGGGATTTGAAGTGGAGATGCTCCAGACCTGGGCCTTTTGTTCTAACACAGTGAGCGCAGCAGCAGCATGTGACTTAAAGCAGGTCAAGGGCCCACGTGATCTCCAAAGGCCCCATCAGAAGGTAATGATGGAGCCTGCCTGTGACTTCAGCACTTAGAAGCCTGGGATGCATAAGGCGCTCCTGAGTTACATAGCTTTAAAAACAAAGACAGACAGACAGACAGACAGACAGACAAACAAATACACAGAATAAATAAAGGCTAATTTCCTTTACAGGCTGAGCTCCTGCACTTTGATGTGGTAATGACTGTGCTCCAGGCTCAAATCTCACTGGCTGGTGCCTAACCTTGGTTGCCCACCACTCTTGCTCCATATCCCACAGCCTGCAGAAAGAAGTCCCCTAGAGACAATGTTAATGTAGGGACAGTAAAGCTGTCTCTCTCTCTCTCTCCCTCACACCTCTCCCCCCCCCACACACACCACACACACACACTCTGTTCACTGGAAGTAAATCTCTAAAAAGCACAAGCCTGGAAATCCTTCCTGACGGCAGCCAATGCTCAATGTTGCCTGACTTGCTGGCCTCACAGAGGCACACAGGCAGTAGGTTGGGTAGTGAGGGCAGAGACTCTGATCTCTAGATATGAAGAAGGTATGTCTCCACTTGGGCTGCAGCTTTGGCCCCGGAGCCTCAACCCTGAAGAACTAAGTTGTTCTCCACGTAAAACAAGGCCAAGCTGACTTCTCCTGGGCTCAGCGGCCCACGTAAGGAAAGTGAAGATGGAAAGAGGGATCCAACTGTTGCACTCACCGACAGCTTACACACAAGACGGCAGCGCCCTCAGACAGCATTTCAAATACAGTTTATTAGTGTGTGATATGAAAAGGGTATTTTTATTGCATGATATAATGCAATGGGACCTTGGGCGCTCTGTGGAAAGACCTCACACTCAGAAGTGTAATGAACCCATCGTCCCAAAAACATTATACTGTACATTAACCTATCATTAATGGCACATTAGGGCTAGGGGCATTGCACGCTCGCTGGTCAGGGCCCCATCAGGACAGTGTTGAGAAAACCACACTGTCTTCCCAGGCTTAAAACAAATAGAGAAAATAAATATTCCTGATGTCTACAGGCGGCTTTAAAGCAAGTTCAGTCCCCTCTCTGCCTTGCAATTTCCAAGGCTGCTTTTTGACAAAAGGAAGTTAGACACTGAACAAAGAGTCTAAGGACTGTGTTGCTGTGCGTCCTGGGTAGTATGCGCAGTCTCAGTGCTGCCTCAGTAAGGTGTAGTGCAGACGACCCCTCTGGTAGAGTGAAGACTGCCTAAAGGGGACACAGACTCACAGGGGTGAGAAGGTACCTTAGCAGTTATGTATCCATTTCTCATTTTTTCAGTCTGGGATGCCAAGGAATTCAATACGTGTGAAAGAAGGTAACAGAGCCAAGCAAAGAAACCGCAAATGATGTAAAAACAAACAACAAGAATCTGGCCAACGAATGCTCAAAAAAAAAAAACCACCATTTATTCTCATACTTAATAAAAGAAATGCCAATCAAACAATAGACACATTTACCACAGATCAGATGGCAAAGATTAAAGGCTGGTAATTTATATCAAATGAGATAGGAAAACTGGTTTCACATATCCAGGCTTAAAAATGTATATAAAGTCATTGTCTTAAAAAGATTAAATGTATATATGTACGAATGCATGTATGTATGAATATGTACATGTGCCATGGCATGGGTGCTGAGCTCAGAGGACAGCCTGCTGGAGCTGGTTCTCTTCCCATACCATGTGGGTACCAGGAATTGAACTCAGGTCGTCTGGCTTGACAACAATCACTTTACCCACTGAGTCATTTTGCTAGTCTGAGAGCCATGGTCTTAATATCAAAAAATGCAGAAATAGCTAACATGTTCTAAGACAGAGTTCTGGCTAAATAAACGTAGCATATCCACCCTATGGAAAGCCAAGTGTCCATTAAGAATGAGGACTTCTATATGATGTAGAAGGATCCAGAAGACAAGAACAACCAGAGGGCCGGGGAGAAAGGAGAGAAAGGAGAGAAGTCAAGCCAGAGGAAGAAGAGGTAGGGGAGGAGGGGAGGAGAAGGGGGAGGGGGAAAGGGAGGGGGAGGGGAGGAGAAGGGGGAAGAGGAGGAAGAGAAAGAGGATGATGATGATGATGATGATGATGAGACTGCCTTCTTGGTATACTAGGTGAGTGGTTAACTCACCTGGGAATTGCACCTGGGAACCTAGCGCTTCCTGTGCTAAGCCTTTCTCTTTCACAAGACATCAACAGTGAGCTGGTCTCAAGGATTCTTTCCGCACAGCTCCTCCTTCTGGGTGACCCTCCTACTGACCCTCCTTCCACAGAGACCCAGCGTGCATAGCACAGAGGAATTCTTCCTGACTTTCCATGCTTCCTCGGCACTTTCTGGATCACTGGGCACCTGACAGAAGATGGAGAACATGGAAACCGGGCAAGGCCAGGGCTCTGACTTTGCCTGAAGTGCAGTCATATTTCTTTCTGGAAACATCTACCTCCTTAACATAAACAAGAAGACCTAGGAACCCAGGACTACACACCATGCTCAATGTTAGGCGGGAAAGTGCTGCTGGCGCCCCTGCCATGCTGGGGACTTAGTGGTCTCCTCGCCTCTCCATCTTTTCGTTGTCGTCTTGAAATCTTTGGGCAAGAGACTTGGCAGCAACAATCTGAAATGCTGGATTTTGTTTGTCCTAGGGTCTGCCAGCACTCGCGGTAATTAAAATGTTGATTAGTAAACAGCTCCAACATATGACAGACAATGCGGCTAAAGCCCACAGTTAGGTCAATAAGTGATTTAGACTTGCCATTTAAAAAAAATCTCATTTAAATTTTGCATATATTAATCACTACCATACTTGAAGGTTCTGATATCCACCTGACTACAATATTAAAATAAAACTTGCTGCCCCAGGGAAATCCTACTTATTCTTAATTGTTTCCAGGCTTTGATGGGCTTTTAATCTAAGATTAATTTATGCAATTTTAAATAACTCTTCTTATGATTAATAAGCTTGAAAATTAAAAGGAGTCTAAAGCAATTATAATGAGCATTTGGTCATAACCTCATTAGACGAGGGAGTGAAGGGTACAGCTTTGGAATTCTTACAAGACTACAATTTAAGGTTACTTTCAGAGAAGTCAAACACAGTCCCTGCAATTGCGAAGGCAGGTTAGCAGAGGTCAGTGTTAAAATGAAGGCCAGCAAGATTAGCATAGTAATAATGTTCCCTGACAGAAAGGAAGGACGCTGGGAAGAATGGGGAGACAAATGGCGAGCAGCCAGGAGGCTCCGGGCTTCCAGCTCCGGTCCTGGCTCTCGTGGTTAGAGCCCTTCAAGGGGTTTTGGAAAGAGGTAGATGGTTAGGACACTTTCTGTTCGATGATCAGTTCTGGGATAGAACCTGGCTCCTCCACTCCGGCCAGCCAGAGCTCAGCCCGACGTCCCTTTTGGGGGCCGCCCACTGTCTGTCCAGCCACCCCTCTGCTGAACAACCAACAGGATATCCTGTTTCAACTGCTCCACTCTGGAAGGGTCCTCCCAGGTAGGCTTGGTCCAGCCCAACTCATGTTGCCCACTACATTTGGAGGGTTGTCTTTATTTTGGCCAAGATGGGGCCCTCCCTGTCCTCTGATATCCCTGGACTCAGCCTGAGCCTTTTCTCTCACCTCTCTAACAGCAGTGCTAGCGACAGTGACGGGTAGCTACCTCTACTGAGTGCTTACTTTATGTCAGGCTATTGCTCTAAGCAAGTAACTTTTTTTTTTTTTTTTCTAAATCTCATTTAAAAATGACACTTTGGCGAGAGAAACTGCTCAGTTGGCAAAGTGTTTGCCTCATAAGTGTGAGGACATGCACTGTATCCCCAGAACGGAACCAGATATGTGGTGCATGCTTGTGATCCCAATGCTGAGGAGGAAGGGCACAGGAAGATATTCCCTGAGGTGTGGAGCCTCAGGCTAGTGACATATCCTGTCTCAAAACAAAGACAGACAAACAAAATCCAAGTGTTTTTTTAGGGTTATCACCGGTGTGATGAAATGCCATGACCAAAGCAGCTCGGGGAGGAGAGGGCTGATTTGGCTGATGTGGCTACACTACTGTTCACCACGGAAGGAATTAGAACAGGAACTCTTAGAGCAGGGCACGAACCTGGGGTCAGGAGGATGCAGAGGCCATGAAGGAATGCTGTTTATTGGCTTGGTTGCAAGGTTTATTGGCGTCTACTTTCTTACAGAAGCCAGAAACACCAGCCCAGGAATGGCCCCACTCACAACGAGCTGGACCCATCTCCATCAATCACTTATTAAGAAAATGCCCTACAGGCTTACCCACAGCCTGATCTTATAGAGGCATCTTCTCAACTGAGGCTTCCTTCTCTCTGACGATTCTAGCTTGTGTCAAATTCACATAACACTAAACCGGACACCAAATCTGACAGCTCCTCAGAAATGAAACCTGTCATTGACTTCTGGTCTCCACGTGTAAACACACACACACTCGGTCATGCTTTGTAAAATTTAGACAGGAAAGGAGAGCACTCTGCTTGCTCCACCATACACCACTCAGGAAGGGAGTGCTCGGCTTGTCTCGTTTCTCCAAATATCACCAATTGGGTGCACCTTAGCTGCTCCTGAGGACACTGACAGCTCTGACGTTCTTTCTGTAGCACAGCAACGCGCACAGACATCGACACACACACTCCACTGCTCCTCTTGGCGGTTTCCTCCGATCCCAAGGCCATTACATCTCAGTGCTGACTGGAACAGACACTAAAGAGTCAAGACTCCCAACTGTGGGGAGCAATGGCACCCCAGTCCCCACCAGAGAGACCACCGAACCAGTGGTCGTTAACTGCAAACATCCCCCACACCTGAACTTGTTCCAAGGCCAAGAAGCTACACGCTGGAGATGCCCAGGAATCTTAGATGTAAGCATCATAACCCAAACGGGCTTGACTTGTGTAGGTCTGACTCATGCAGCCTACTACACAGCCGTGGGAAGCACAGCTCCGATGTAGGGCAGTGCTCAGTCCCGGACTCCAGGCAAGTGGTGAACCTGTCTCGAGGATGCTGCCTTATGTGTCCTCACTGTGGACGTCAGAGCAAGTCACAGAGTCCACGTGAAGGTAAGATGAGATGGTGTGTGGGAGATCGCTAGCTCTTGTTCTTAAAAAGATGCTACTGGCTTGGAATACTTTCTCTTTTCAATTTTGTTTTATAAGCCAGGGTCTATGTGTCCCAGCTGCTGTCTCAAACTCGTAGGCTCAAGAGAGCCTTTCATCTCAGCCTCTTAAAGAGCTGTGACCAGAAAGCCTATGCCAATAAATACGCACATATTTTTTAAGTTGCCACACACATATAAATCAGAATTCCTCCTGAATGCATCAGTCACGAGTTCTGGGCAACCATTTCTTTTATGTCTGTCAAGTCGGTTCTGAGAAAACGAACTAAGGTAACAAGTTTGTCCAGTGTGCGTATCAGAGTATGGTACTCTCTCTTATGATCCAAGCTGCGTTTCACATTTGTGCATAGATAGTGATAAATGCACACTGAGACCGTCACCCTGTCCTGTGAGGCCTGGCCCACTGGCCACCTCATTCACAAAGTCTCCCTAGATGCCCAGAGTCAGGGGAAACCCTTTCTTCTCTCAGAACTCATTTTACCCATCAAATAAATTCTTAATGTTTCGATTCAGGAGACATTTGCAGAGTGTGGGTCTCAGGCTGGGCTGGATGCTAAAGATACAAAGAGGGTGATAAGTGGGACTTGATCTGCCTGTAGGAACCATGGTCTGGTCTATGACTATTGCCAGTTACAGCTGTGGGAAGGGTAACATGGTAGAGAAAGCTCCCGTCTTAACTGCAGCAGGCCTGGAAGGCAGCAGAAGCTGAATGCTGGTGGCTCAGTAAGAAAGAGTTCACCTTGTGGTTGGGGAGTGGGCTGGGGCATAGCACAGGACAGTGCTCCAGGCACCCAGAGGCTGCCAGAGTCGGGTAGGTGAGGCAAGGGAAGGGGGAGAAAGGAGGGCTGGATACCCTTATCAGCTCCATCATGGGTGGCTGATTAATTCCTCACTCTCCTGCTGGGCTGTGGGCTGGAGTCAGGACCCAGGGTTCACACGATGCCCCTCCCCAAAGTTGGGTGGGGTACCATGTGCTGGGTGAAATTTTCACTCTGCTTCTCCACAGCAGAGAAAGCTCATGAACCAGCCTGTCCCGTGACAGCCCGCCATGCCTGCCTTAAGTACTTAACCCACTTTTCAGGAGCCCAGCCCAGGCTCTGCAGACCTCCTGACAGGGGCCAGACTTGCGCTGGAGAAAGACATTTCCAGCAGCATCTGCCAGCTTCTGGGGTTGCCTGTCTGTCTTCCGAAAGCTAGAGGGAGATCATTCCAGAGGCAAGGCTGTGGCTTAAAAAAAAAAAATCATGTTTAATTTAAAAATTAGAAACTGGAGCAGGCTGTGAGCACAGGGGTTGATTGAAACAAAATTTAAATTCCTGTCAAGCCCATTTAAACACGGGGGCCCTTCATAGACAATTAGCTGCTCCCTGTGACTGCTGAATAAACTCAGGCCTGGTCACTGTGAGAAGAGAGGCGCCTACTGTGAGGCGCTGGAAAAAAAAATTAACTAAAATCAGGCGGTATGAAATATTTAGCCTTCCAGTATATCACAGGGGTCTGCAAGTGTAAACAAGACAAAAATCGATTCCTTGGTGCCCTCAAATCAATCCCCAAAATGGCGAGGGCATCTGCTTTTGCTAAATTTTGTTTACATCGGCAGATTTGCCCTAATTGCGGTTGTTTATCTCCCGTGGTCCCTGGGGCCCTAATCTCCCGATTACTAATACTTAACACTCATTTCACATCTAAAGCTACTTCTAATCCTCAACAGGTTTGGGGGGCTCTTAAAATTATTGAAGCTGCAGAGGCGGGAGCCGCGGCCTCTTTGTGAAAGGCCCATTTCCTATCTGCTACCAGCTGGGCCCAATCATCACCAGGGAGCTCCACAACAAAGGTGCTAAAAGGCTCCTCCACAATGAGTGCCACTCCGCCGGGGATTGAGCCGATGAAAAGGAGCTTTGATGGGAAAACTGAACAAGAGGCTAAAGCATTCCAGCCAAATAAAGTTACTGTCATAATCAAATGCTGTCAATCACCATGAAAATGCAATTAAAAAATGTCTCAGCACAGCCCTCTTAAGTGGAAAAATGTACCCTATTTATACAAATTTTTGTCAACGCCACACCAATCCCACAATTAGAAAGTCCTGCTAGTAATTGAATCCCCCTCCCCCGCAACTTTAGACAGAGATGCAGGTCGCACTGAAGCCTTCTGAGGGAGCCAAGACAAACACAGGCTATTGGTGTACAATTAAGAGTTAATCGGGTTACATTTGAAAATTCCATTTTTATTTGTGCCAGGGGAACCTTTGCTCGAATAAATGAAGGGTTCCATTCTGCACTTCAGAATCAGTGACCATTTATATGAAGCGAGCAGAGAGGTGGGAAGCAGGAAGAAACTAGTCCACACTCCAGCAAATGTCTCTCGGTAGACCAGGGCCTGATGTTTAATTCGAATCTTGAAAATTAAATAGAGGACGGAAGACCCAAATGTCTGCGCTGCCTTTCTGTAGTCTCTAAATGGCCATGTGAACCTCAAATTATCTGCAGACAGGTTTAGCACCCTCCTCCCCACCCCCCCAATAACTGTATCTGAAGCTGTATGACTCCCAGTCCCCAACGGTCTCTCTCAAAACTGCTACAAATTAAAAAGCAAACAACCCATTAAACAAATCCAGCTGGCTACAACTGTAAACAGGAGGCTTCTCATATTTCCGCCCCCCTCAGCCCTGACATTCCTGGTTAGACACATTAATAATTGATAAGAACTGCATCTATTTATCAGTGCTTTCTCACAGGGAAAACAAGTTTGCTACCTTCGACAGTGATTCCCAGGTCCCGGGGTCTGGCCTCCAGATCTTTCTGTCCCTTCAGCAGCTAACCATTTCTGGGCTTCTGCAGCCTGACCACTCTACCACAAGCACTGGACACGGTGTGTGCATCTGGTGTGCTGACGGATGGAGACCGCAGGCTCTCCTGCTACTGTTTCATCGGAGAAGAGGGTGCCAGTCAGGAGGCCTCCTCTAGGCCTTGGCTTGCTAATGGTCTTTTGATTTGGAATTAATGGTTGAAGGTGAGCACTCCAGTGGTCAAAGGACAGTGGTATGGAGCAGTACCTGCCTAGCGCAGCAGGCTCTTCCCAACCCACGGTGGCACTGAGACACTAACGACTGCTCTGCTGTTGATGGTCCTGTCGTCCTGGCCTGTGAAATGCTTTGAATATTGTCCTGTGAACACAGAAACATCCTAGGACACTGACTGTACCTGAATGAACTCTCTCAGCAGAGAGTCAAAGTTCTAATCAGATCATGTAGGTTCACAGGGGTGCCCTAACTTAGAGTATGTCATAATTTCCAGGGATCAACTGTCCTTGGGTGAGCTTCTCCAGGGGACATGTCGTGTCTGTGTTCAGCTCTTCCTCTTCAGGAGTGTTTACTGACTGGATTATCGAAAATAGTGCATGCACCAAATGAGCAATCGCATTTAGCCCGATTGAGAGTCAAGGTCTGAGACAGGCACTGGATTATGGGATCACGCTCTTCCTTCAGCAAACTTACAATCTAGTTGGGAAAAAACTGAGCTGCCCTCTGGCTGCTCCTTCTGGACACGTAGAGTGCTGTAAAAGATCAGACAACACAGCAGAGCATCTCTGTCCCTGACCGCAGGGCTGGAGGTGCTGAGTCTACTCAGAAGCTCACATTAGTACTCTCAGGTGGTTCGGATGAGCTGTGAGGGCTGACTCTGCACACACTGACTGGCTCTGGAAAGAACCGCATGTGCCAGGTGCTGCTCAGGGTGGGGAGTGAGTCCTGCCAGGGGTAAACCTGAGGGAGGAGGATGGAGACCTTAGGAAGGAAGAGGGCTGCCTTCTAGGCTGGACACCACACCCAGCAGCCAGACCTGTAGACATCTCAGGGTACCCAATTTGGGGATACAGGGTAACAATGCAGCTCCCTCAGACCCCAGCGAATTGGATATGAAGAAGATAGGAGGCCAACCGCTCCCCTCTGCACCTAAAATAACCCCTTATTCCTCGTGGCTATGACAGCAACACCTCCATGTGCCTTGAGATGAGATGCTGAGAAGGTGACAGCTCCATAAGTCAGGACGCACTGCATGTTCAACCAACTGCAGCCTTCCACCGGGAATCACAGCCATAACAAAGGATCAGACTCGAAGCCAGTGAGACGCCCAGCGGTTAAGCTGCTGCTAAGTCTAACTTTCTGAATTTAATCCCCAGGGTTCACATAGTGAGAAGTGATTCCTGAAAAGTTGTCCACTGACCTCCACATGTGTGCTGTGATGCTTGCACATACAACAAACAAACAAACAAACAAACAAATAAATGTAAATAAAAGAGAGAAAGGGATCCGACTTGAAGGATCGGGGAACTTTAGCCTTATCTGGAAATGAGCTGTCAATTCACCATGACTGAGGCTAGACCTTTTCCATCTGTGTCTCGACATGTACATGCATAACACACACACACACACACACACACACACACACACACACACACACACACACACACAGACACACACACACACAGTTTATCCTTTAAAGTTTCATAAAGAGATTAAGCAGGCACATCTAAGGAGCAAAGAGCCTGTTTGCTGGTGTTATAATCCAGTGTCTTGCTGAAGTGCTAATGTGTTATCAGAAATTCAAATTAAAGCTGACTGATTTAGCGCTGTCTCAAGCACCCAGACAGTGACTCTGCCGTTGTAATTATATGTAGTCAAAGTGCTAACACGAGCTTTACTAGAGGATTCCTGTGCATAAGCAAACACAAACATCACTTACTCTAATGGCCTTTAGAACTCGAGGAAAAAAAGATGACATGGCTGTCAGTTGGACTTTGTGAGGAGCTACTGCCATCTGGCAAGGACTTTTGTGCTCGAAGGGGCACTCAGCCAGGACTTCTGTCCCGTGCCACAACTAACGTGTGTAGGCAAAATATAGAACCCAAGCAAAAATTAAGTCTTCAAGGATGAGGCAGGTGCTCAGGAACATTCTAAAAGCAGGCTGAATGTGGCAGGTATGTTGGTACAGGTCCATAATCCTGGGACTGGGATTACGGAGGACCTCAAGGAATTGGGAGGAGGAGGAAGAGGAAGAGGAAAAAGAGAAAAGAAATTAACAGACATACTATGCAGGCAATAGCCAGATGTAGTGAATGGCATTTCACGGTCACAAGAGCTTGCTAACTGTCCTTAGTATTTTGAAAAGTGTAGGTCCCCCAGCACATGGTCCCTGAGCACCCAAGGGAGCTGTGTGAAGGTGTCTTTTCTGAGCTTCAGTCTCTTCAGTAGGAGGTGGTGGTGATGCTGGACAGGCTGGGTCCTGTGCTTCCAGAAAGCTATGAGTCTTCTCACCTTTGTGTCAACCAAGAGGACCCCCAGTTTCAGAGACAAGACCCCCTGTCCTTCAGCTTCCTCTACCTACCTCCACGAGACCCTGGTCAGCCCCCTTCCTTCTGGTCTTTCTGGTTAATGAATGCTCTTACTACTGACACAGTGGATTAGAAATCTTACCTTCCACAGTTATCAGAAGGTCTGTGTCTCACAGCAAAGACATTTGTGTGACCCCCAAAGTCACGCTGGGGTCTGAGTGCAAGACGGACCAAAATCTAGCACCCCTTCACTCTTTGAAAGGGACTGTGCAGATGTCTGAATTATCATACACTTTGATTAATTAGAATAACCAACCAAAGTATCTGAAAATGTAATCACAGATGGGTCCGGGCAAACAGGAAAGCTACCAGTGACAATTTAATTTAGAGGAGCTAAAGAAGTTAGCATCTCTTTGCAAGTAATTAAATGTTTAAACAGGTTTTTCTGGAGCAGTTTGGTGTTTATTAGCCCCCAAACGTCCCCCCCTCATACACAGAGGCTTCACAGAGAAATGAGAGGCCTCGTGTTTGCAGCTGGGCTCAGGGGGAGCAAACATCCAAAACTCTGTTGTGCTTGTGGCTGAAACCTCCCCTAAGGCCCATGCCTGCTTTTTGTGGACCCCTGTTCTGCTGTGGGTTACTGTTTATACCGTGGGTTTGCTAGCTACATGGTTCCTAAGCAAACTGTGAAAGTTCCTATCCCAAGCCAAGCCCCAGGTTGCTTCTTAGGAACAGGAAAACCAAAGCGGGGGAAGTGCTGACACGGGATGCCTTGTTCTAGAGTGCACAGGACAATGCGCAGGGAAATGTGCAGAATAACAGGCGTTGTTAGAACCTACAGAGAAAACCCATGTTTTAAGACAGTTACTGAAGCAGAATAGTAACAGCATAAAACGATTTCTGTGCCAGCTTGTTTTTCTGAGATTCTCTCTCACCGAACGGTGACAACAGATAATAACTATTAGTAAATCAAACTCCTCTGCAATATCCAGCTGTGCCTCACGCATTTACATACAGATAGAATGGGTATATGTTTTTAATATGTATGGGATCTGTACTTTTCCCACAGCTGAAGTGCATGCCGCAAAGGAGGAGGAGAATGGGTTCAGATCAGCATGAGATAATAAAGTGGCCTCGATAAAGTATTAGCCAGCGATTGATCTCAAACCGGGACGCTGCTTTCTTCTGACCTGATTACTTACTATGCATAGATTCCATTAAATAGAGCTTAGACATGGGAGGCTCCAGGAAATGCTCTAAATGCATAGAAGGATCTCCGCGCTGAGCCCAGATTGTAACTGTGTGGTGCCTGTGGCCCTCACCGGCCTGTTCCAGAGCTATAACCCTCACTGGGGACAGACTGGGAGGTGAAAGGGTTGCCTGACAGCTGGTGGGAGCCTGGCCAGTCCAATGGGAGGATGCTTCCTTTCCCTCCCCCACACCAAGCACCCTCCCAGAGAGTGACTGCCTTCTCCTGAGCTGCTTGTCTGGCCCTGACAGGAAGCTGGAAAGAGCAGAATGCGAAGGTGGCCTGGGAGCTGAACAATCACTCAGGGTCACGGTCCCTTTGAAGAACTGGTGACAACTATGAATTCCTCTTTTCACGGAAAGAAAGAGATGCAAATCTGCTGCACAGGCCACACAGGATTCTGCATGTGATTCCGGGCTCCTCACAGATTTCCCCGTCAAGGGACCCTGAGGCGGCACATCTCCTGGCTTTGCAGGTGATGATGTGGAAAGGGCAGGGCTTTTCTGTGGGGTGATACAGGGAAGGGCTGTGGCTCAGGTCCTTGTCAAGTCCCAGCCTGGCCTTTGCTACCACAGAACCTAAAGGGAGTCAGCGCCTCACATGCCAGATTTGTGGTGTGAAGACGCAAACTGTTTACACAGCAATGTTCTGCATCCTAGCTTCTTACACATTTGAACAGACAATCCAAACAGCGACGTAAGACCGGAACGCAGAACGTCCGTCTCAAGCTGCTCTTCTGTACTCGAGTTTACAGACCTAATGTAACATTCTGATCTTTGACATGACGGAAAAACATCTCTCCACGGCCTTTGTAGTGTGTCCCCTTTCAAGTCCCACCCATGTTTTTGGTTGGTAGAAGCTGACTGTGGCTGTCTGAAGCCTGCTGAAGGGTCTGTTTTCCACCTCCTCAGTGTCTACTGCCTGGAAACGTTTTGTTGAGTTTTCCTGGTCCGTGGCCACAGAGGCCAGAGTGCATCATGTTTTTCTTCAATTGTGGAATCAAGATGGCAGGACAAGAGAACTGGGGCAGTGTCTGACCTGCCTGTCACGTCAGCATGCTCAAGGCTCATGGTTGCCTGCATGGCTGGCTTTACTTCCTGGGGCTTAAAGTCGACTCCTGATACATGGTTTAGGCTCCGGATGCCTGAGGAAATCTGATGGCCCTCAGCACAAGTGACTTCCCTGCAGTTGAGCAGAAAGTACATTTCAAGAGTCATCTACTCAAGGACATAGGTCTACAGACAGGGCTCAATGCTGCTTTGATGGGGAGGCAAAGTTTTTAGACCAACCCTGGAGTCCCTTGTGCAGAAGAGGAATTCCTCTAGTGACTGCCCAGATGGTGACACACTGCCCAAGTGAACTCCATCTTTAAGGGTTTGGAATTCTATTAGGCCCAGGTCAAAGGGGTTTCTGTTCCAGCAGGCATTAGATCAGTGGTTCTCAGCCTTCCTAACTCTGACCCTTCAATATAGTTCCTTATGTGTGGTGACCCCCCAACCATAAAGTTATTTTCATTGCTATTTCAGAACTGGAATTTTGCTACTGTTATGAATCATAATGTAAATATCTGGTGAGCCCTGTGAAAGAATCATTTGATCCCCCAAAGGGGTCTCAACCCACAAGTTGAGAACCACCACATCAGAGGTTTCCGCTGCTCTGAAAAGGTGTGAGGTGCACACACATGGGTGCTTTGCCTGTTCTGTCTTCTTTGCCTAGAATGGCCCCTTGAAAATTTATACAGTTCAATCCGCCCTTCAGAGGGGTTTTCCATCCACTACCCTCTCCACCCTGGTGGGTCTACAAGTCTGCTGTTGTTCCCGTAAAACTGTCCTTCATTCTGGCTAGCTGGGCACCTGGCCTCAGCCCTGCAACACATGGTTTACTGCCCCTTAAAGCAGCTGTTGGGTCAAGCACAGGACTCTGCTCGTAGGGGTCTTTAAAGACCTCAGTTTGATTATTTACCAGGTTCTATGATCTCGTAAGAGAGTATGGATGTTAATGATGAAAACTATGAGTGCATTATTATTTTTGTGTTGTGTACACACCTGTGTGTCAATGCCTAACCCTTGGAGGCCAGGGGTCCACACTGGATGGCTTCCTCTATTTCATCCTACCTTATTTTTTTAAGATAGGGTCTTGAAGTGAGAACTTCTAGTTTCTTTGGAAAGTTAGTCATGTCAAACGATGTTTTGCTGGGGCACACAGGTGAAAGGACTCTTGCTGGAAGAGTATAAACGTGAGCCCACAGACAGTGGGAGATGAGCACTGAGCATTCGTTCGGCTTGTCCTGCCTCACTAGTCTTTGCTACCAATATACATACATTGATTCTCCTTACATAGCACTGTTGAGCTCAATTTGTGATAACACGGCCATTGAGAGAAACCCACCCAAGAACTGCCCGTGAGGTTCCTGTGGCAGCTTGCAGCTTCTGCAGCCTCGCCTCAGGTTGGTCGGCAAGCCTGGTGGTTTCTTCAGGATTGAACTACAGCTGCTGGTTCGTCCCTAGTGTCTGCCTGCCGAAAGGACTGGTCTGCAGCTGCTGAGTCATATTTGGTGTTTGCTACGGGCCTGAACTGCTGCCAAAGATCAAGCTTGTCCCCAAAGAACTACTGCTGAACAGGTCCATTTCCTCCGTATCCTAATAACCTCTCTTCTACCACCTCTGCTGGGTGGTGGGCTAGAGGAGAGGTTGAACCCTTATTAAAAGTAGGTTGCAAGAAATTTATGCCTACAGGGTCTCTCACTGGACCCGGAGCTCACTGACTGGCTTGACTGGCTGGCCAGAGAGCTCCTCCTAGAACCCTCCTGTTTCCCACTTCCAGCACCGGGCTTATAGGTACATGCCATGGCCTGGTTTTAAGTTTTACTTAGAATTTTTATTTTGTTTTAATGGTGTGTTTGTGTGGGGTGCAGAAGTGTGTAAGAATGTGGGGACCAGAGAAGGACATCAGCTGTCTTCCTCTATCACTCTGTGCCTTACTCCTTGGAGGCAGGGTCTCTCACTTGAAACTCTCCTTTTAATTAGGCTGGCTGGCAGTGATCTCCTGACACCTGGCTAGGGATCTGAACTCAAGCATTCACACTAATATGGTGAGTTCTTTACTCACCACCTGTCTTTCTTTTAAAAAGATTTATTTTATAAAATTAAAATTATGTGTATGGATGTGTTTCCTGTGTGTATATTACTTTCATGCCTGATGCCCTCAGATGTCAGAAGAGGGCATAGGCTCCCCTGGAGCCAGAGTTACAGATGGTTGTGAGCCAACATGTGGATGCTGGGAATTGAACCTGGGTTTGCTGCAAGAGCACTGTGCTCTTAACCATTGAGCAACCTCTCCGGCTCCTCTCTCTCTCTCTCTCTCTCTCTCTCTCTCTCTCTCTCTCTCTCTGTGTGTGTGTATCATTGTGAGTTTATGTGCATCACATTTGTGCAGGTGCCTACAGAGACCAGAGGGTGTTGGGTCTCCTGTCTTTGGAGTTACAGGCAGTCGTGAGCTGCCTGCTATTAGGTCGGGAACTGACCTGGGTCCTCTGTAAGAGCGGTACCCACTCTTAGCTGCTGAGCCATCTCTTGAGTACTGGGATTACAGGCAGGAAGCAACATAACTCACTTGAGTCTTGTCCACCAGAAAACTCTGCCAGCCACATCGCCTTTGGCCCTTAACATGCAAGCATTATAAAAATTCCTTGGTCCAGCTTCTTAAGACTTTTGCTTAGGACATAAAAACAGCTATCTGCAGAACAACAGAGCTTAGCAGTGCGCACTGAACTGTATTCTGAACCCGAGATTTTAAGGGTCTGAATTTAACCTTGAGTTTCACATTTACTCTCCAGAATGACATAAACAATGACTTTAAAGCTTTATATTGGGTACCTGTATCTGTAAAGTCATTCTACAAATACAGAGACAGTCTGATGATGTTACGTGCATGGCCAGGTCCTGGGTCTGGCTGATCTGGCCTATCCATCTGAATTCGTCATTATTTAGGCAGGACCATGTGTGTTCCAGTCACAGCTCCACCTGGAGTTCACACGAGAGTTTCCAAAGGGTGATTTGATAACTTTCATATTTCCACAGACTTCATCTTTGGTTTTCTTCCTGTGGCTTGGAAGGTTGGACTCATAGAGAAATTTTTGATAATTCTGTGGGACCCACAGCTGACACAGCTCAAGCCCAGCCTCTCTGGTCTCCTGCTGGCTAGAGTCTCTGTACTTGAGAGATAGGCTCCCGGCACAGTGACAAATGGGCACTGGGCTCTACAGTTCCTGCATTCCAGAGGAGGCCCGTGACTGCAGGTGAGAGGATAAAGGAACAATTAAAGCTATTAATATGTCACACGGTTCCTTACGATGTGACTCAGGCTCAAGACAAGGGACAGACAACTATCTTTCCAACGCCCTACTAGGTCCGATTTTAAATGAAAAGCAGCCAGGAAGGTCTCTGTCATGCTCATCTCTGCACACAACTCCCTATACTTGTCACCTCTTCACCAGCAAGGGTGCGCCTCACCTCCTGTACCTCTGGGCATAAATTCCACCAAAGTCGTCACAGTGAGAACTGCTGAAGAGAAAACTAAGTACAGGATGGTGCTTCCTGTGAGTGTGCTTTTCCATATATATATATATATATATATATATATATATATATATATATTTAAATATACTTGTTAATTAAAAAGGTAGACCAGCACACATGAGGGAACACAGTGGTAGGTGCCCACCCTTAGCCTTCTTATGCTGGTGCCTCCTTCCTCAGGGGTGTTTCTTATACACACATCCACATGCATTTATTTATGAGTGCACACTTGATCTGCAGTGTCTTATTTATAAGTGACCAACTCACCGCGGCACCAAACATGCATTTACACACAGAGATGTTTTATGAAACCCTACTTCTTTGTTTTAATAGCAGAGCTATCAAGCCACAGCACAATAATGACCAGGTAAATGAGTCTCCGTTTCTAGAACCTGCTCCAAGCTTTCTCAATTGTGACTAACTGCAAGCACTTCCAAACTATCAGGGACCAAACAAACAAAACCCAACAACAAACAGACAACAACACCCCCCTGACCCCCAACCACTTAAATAGCAAACCAACAAAATCCCCAACCCACACCTTTAGTCTGGACAGGAGACCCACAGACAGAGAGTGCAAGGGTTCTGGGGATGAATTCTTAACTTGAAGCTTTTAGGAAAAGTGAGAGCTAGCCCAGTGTGACATGAAAGAGAAATGTACTGCAGATAACACCAGAGGCACATGTGTTGTGTGAGGATGGACTCTGTGGCACACAGAAGTCGGGTTCTTAGAAGGAAATCGCACCCTTCGAACTGCACCTTGTTTAACAAGGCTGACGCTGCTCTGACTGCCATCACTTGGCAATGGGGGGCAACACTCAAGTACTAGAGGCGGTGCAGACTAAGCTCATTGCTACAAACGCTCCACCCACACCACTGGAATAGCTCACACTGTCAGATCAGCACTCTGGAGTAAATGAAGGACCATTTGGGAATCGAAAGGGGGCATCTCTGTCCCTTTCCCTGCTCGAGTAGAACTGTCATTTGCAATCAAAGCAGCCTTGCCTTGGAGCTGGGGACAAAGCACCAGCCACCTCACAGGGTCTGTTTCCGAGGAGAGAGCAGAGATTCTCACTACACTGGTCTCATTTCATTCTACATGAAGCCAAGACACCACTGCCCCTACATTCAGGATTCCCGGAGGACTGCCCCACACACTACAACTCCTCTAGCTGACTTGTCTCCTGGCTCAGACGTCTGAAAGGCAGCACCAGCGAATGTGACCCTTGACCGATGCAGAGGAAGAGAGGTCTGCCTGAAGCTTCAGAATGGTGGGGTTTTCAAAAGTGAAAGTCCAAGGGCCTGAGCTTCAGAAATACCTACCTAGGGCTGGGAATCTTGGTCAGCAGGAGACTGTTCAGTCTTCACGAGACTCTAGTTTCAGGCTCCAGCATGGAAAGAAAACAAAAACCCTATCTACCCAATAAAGTAAATAATGCTGACTTTCTAGTCTGTGGGTTTTTTTTTTAATGTCCTGGTTTTAGGAAGAGTGGTGTTGGGGACAGATTTATGTGTCGCAGGCTAGTTTCACAGTCTTTTTGTGTGGCTGAGGATAATGTTCAACTTCTGACCCTCCTGCTTCTCCCTCTTAAATGCCATGATCAAAGGTATGAGCCACCATGCTAGGTTATCAGTGCCACTGATGGATCCCAGGGCTCTGAGCACGCCAGGGCAAACGTCATACCAAGTGGACCGCAGCTCC
Organism: Rhabdomys pumilio; assembly: GCA_030674055.1. Classification (NCBI taxonomy): domain Eukaryota; kingdom Metazoa; phylum Chordata; class Mammalia; order Rodentia; family Muridae; genus Rhabdomys; species Rhabdomys pumilio. The sequence continues at coordinate 32,567,600 of JANHMN010000024.1, forward strand.
AGGCCTTCGTGCTGGGCTCGGCTGTAATGTCAAACACAAACAAGAGACTGGAGAACTGGTGCACCTAAGAAGACCCACTCACCATCAGCTCCTCGGGGGCCGGTCTCTCCTTGGGCTGCTTCCTCATGCTGCAGTGGGAAGACAAAAGAGCCTCGTTTATATAGTTTCTTCCCCGTTAACTTCCGCCCTGGTTTCTGTAGGAATCTGGGAGTTTTCAATACATCAGTTCACTACTTGTCCAAATTACTAACACACAGCTCCTGTCTTATGGTGGCCTTGAGACAGACTTCTGGGGACACTGTGAATCAATTTTTTTTTTGTTTTTGTTTTTTTGTTTTTTTGAAACAGGGTTTCTCTGTGTAGCCCTGGCTGTCCTGGAACTCACTCTGTAGACCAGGCTGGCCTCGAACTCAGAAATCTACCTGCCTCTGCCTCCCAAGTGCTGGGATTAAAGGCGTGCACCACCACTGCTTGGCAATGAATCAATGTTTTATTAAAATTACCATTGAAATAAAGGTATGTTTACTGTAAATTTATTTTTTAAAGATTTATTTATTTTATGGGTGTTTTGCCCACACGCAGGTATGTGTAGCACGTGTGTGTCTGAGCCCACAGAGCTCAGACCCTGGTGTCAGATTTGAATTGGAGTGACAGGTGGTTGGGAGGCACCACGTGAGTGATGGGAACTGAACTCAGATCCTCTGCAAAATCGAGTGCTCTCTAACCACTGAGCCGTCCCTCTGGCCCTGTAATTCTATTTTTGAAATCACTGTGAAAAGAGCAGCAATATTCTCTTCCTGACTCGCTGACTCAGCTGTCAACGTATTTCAATCTTAAAATCAAGGAATAATACAGTTCTGTTTTAGTCATTGGGAAGGCACATGAGAAAACACTCCTTGGTTCTGGCGCTCAGTGCCGAGCTATAAATAAAGGGCAGAAGTGCAGACAATACCATGGGCCACAGATGGCTCCCGGCACGTCCACTTGACTTGCACTTATTTTAGCTAAAACACAAGGCGATAATTCATTTCACAGCTACAAGACAGTTACGCTTATTTATGCCCCTTAAAGAACCACATTCCTCATGCAAACTGTTTCTTGTCTTCCCTTCAATAGCTATAATTAGTAGCAGTTGCATGTACTTAGCTATGTGACGAAGGACCACAAATGGTACAGAGGTGACCACGGGCAGCTCCTTACCTGTGGCCATGTGCATTTGTGAGACGGAGGCATGGAAAAAGACTGCTGCATTTGCTGACAGTACGTTGAATGATCATTTGGTAAACAAGAAACATACCTTACGCCCCATTAATGACAGACATCGAGGACGTTTGCCTTCCCCATGAATAACCACATGCACCTCTCAATGCTGCATCCGTTAGCAAGTGACTCAGGCTGTGTGGACAGCGGAGTCTGTAACGGTCCTGACCTGACATTCCACATTAGCTGTGTCTCTTGGGAAAACAAGGCTATTACCCACCGTCACTTCTATATTGGCTGACATCTGTGGAGATTTTAACACAGGTTATCCCTCCCCCGTCTCCATAAAACTTTTATATAATGCCAATTAATGTTTTGGATAGGAGGTTGGTAAAGCCTCATGCACTGTTCTCCCTGGTTGCTCGGTTCCCTCCACCTCCAGGCTGGTCTCAGACCACACAGAGAGCACACAGATGTCGGAAATCCAACCTCTCTCTGTGATGCCCCAAACCTGGGCTCCAGGCAGCCTGGCACTGTGGGTTGTTCCTCAGTTTTTGGAGAAAGTGGGGCATGATATACTTCTGAGTGTGTTCAGGAATTACATGTATCAGAAATTAAGAGGTTAATCTGTTTCTGGACAAGGGCTCTAACAAAGATTTAACGAGCTTCAAGAGCTCATGGGCCCAGTGTTTAATTAACAAGCATTTTCCCTCAGTATGGCACGCTTTGGAAACAAAGGATTTTTGGAGAAAAGATAGTTTTTAAAAGCTATAGAATATGATGCAAGTATTTTAAGTAAAGAGAAACAATTACAATTTTTAGATCTGGGGGACATTTTCTTCCTCATTTTTTCCTGGTGGAATATAAACTGCACAAGACATTTTCATTAAGAGGTAACATATTACACTCAGTCAAAAAGGTGATAAAGCCTGACATTTATATTAAGGAATATTTCTTGGTTTCACTTTTGTGTAACCATCAGATGGATCATTCGGGGGAGGGGACAGCGCACAGCCATTCCAGTTAAGCAAGGGCCCTGCTGCGGCCACGCACCTTGTAGTGCTTCAGAGCAAAGGCTTCTGGCAGAGGCTGCCCTGTGCGCCTTGCAGGGAGGGTAAAGGAGGGACAGGAACGGGGAGTTATGGAGTTTCAGAATGTTTGGTGTGTGTTGCCTCCTGCTCTGAAGATCACCAGTCCAATGTCCCTAATTGCCTTGTCTCTCTGGGGTAATTCCCCATTCTGGGGTGAGCCAGAGGACAGTGAAGCAACTGGCCTCCTGAGGCCACACCACAGAGGTCCAGCAGGATTGGGGAGATGGTGAAAGAAGGGCTAATGAAAGAAAGCTGTGTCCTGTCAGGAGGAAAAAGGCAGGAGGCTGGAAAAGAACCCTGGGTTGAAAACTGTTTCTTCTTCAGGGTAAAGGCCGTGCCTCGAGGCTCCAATGACCACTCCTGCAAAATCCTGCCTCTGTTCCTCCAGGGCTGGAGAGGGCTTAACAAAGGTCTCTGAAATATCGAGCGTGACATGTGACTAAATTGTGTTTAAATACACCTGAAGACGAATTTTTTTACTGAGAATCAGGCCAATTAATACACTACTGTTTTTGCTAAGTAACAGGAAGTTTTATGGATAAATCGAGGTCACATTAACAAAAAAAAAAAAAAAAAAAAAAGCTTCATATGTCTAGCAATAGGGGCTATAAAATTATGTATTTGGGGGCGGAAGAAAAACCAGAGGTTTCTTTCTCAGTTTATTAAGACAGGGGCGCCTGGCTCTAAAATACGTTCACAACCCTGTGTGTAAGTAACATTTATATAATTTAAACAATTTTAATCTTGGCTTTGCTGCCCTAGCTGCCCAAGGTCCCTCCCATCTCCAAAAGGAAGCAGGGAGAGTCACAAGGTCTCGGAGAGCCTTGGAGTTAATGGCATGTAGCATTTACATTGAGGACACTGGGGTTTGCAAACGGGGTGGGGGTGTGGGGTGGGGGTGGAGGTGGGGGTGGGGATGGGGGGTGGGAGTGGGGTGGGGGTGGCGCTCACCACTGAGCGATGAAATGTACGAAAGGCTCCGAGAACTCTCCAAGTGGAAGGACCGGCGAATCCTGGGAGGGAGGAGGAAACAGTCACCCAAAGTCACAGAAGGCTTTTTTTTTTTCTTTCTTCCTCTTCCGCCCACTGAGGAGGAGTTGGAATGGCATAAGGCCTCATCCAATTAAAAGGACTGGCTGAACCCTCCTTCACACAGTGAGGCAAAGATGCCAAATTTCAAGGCACACACATTTTACGATGGTGAGAAACACAGAGCAGAGAGGGAGGGGTGGGGGGGAAAAGGACAATGATAGCCACGGGGTAGGAAGGAAGGTAGGGAAAGTGTAAATGAGAAATTAATGATTATTTAAGTAACACACAAATGGTCTTGTAATTAACAAAGAGCCGGGAAATTATTCTTGTTTTGACCTTTGTTTCTTTTCCTGGATTTGCTATTTATTTACACCTCCCTGTTATTTACATTTTATTTGTATATTTCACCGCTCTTACCTGCTTGCCCCTTGTTCTACAGTTGCATTGTGTTTTTTTTGCTTGTTTGTTTGTTTTAATTTAAAAGACAGCCGATTTGTAGGGTAAGTTGTTTCCCCCTAGAAGGAATTTCACCGGTTCTGCCAGTCTGGGCCAAATGTTGTCAGGAAGCCCGTGAATTGGGGACATAATGAGAAACTCCCTCCTCCATGACCAGACAAGAAACCAGGGGTGGCCATAGGAGCGGCTCGGAAAGAGCAGGAAGCTAGCTACACGGCATCAAATGACTGGGCTTCCTGACCCAGGGAGAGAACCCCATTGCCATTCGCAGAGGAAGGCTTTAAGAATTTAGGAGTTTTTCCACGAGTGGCAGAGAGCGCCGCTGTGTTTATGGCGTGGCGGCTCAGGATGTAATGAAATTACACTGCAGAGTACTTCAACAGTCATCTCATTAGGCCTACAGTTGGAACAAGAGAGCCACATAAAGTAGGCATCTGCAAATGACTCCGTTCCCATCCATTCTCATTTGCTATTAAAAATACCTTTCGGCGCCTCTTTCCCTCCCTGACACCCCTACACAAAGTGCCCTGCAAAGTATGATACATGCACCTATTTAAATTAACAAAGGAATGACTTATTTTAATCTCACTGCGCTTTGGAGTGCTTTGGCCATTTGGATGAGCAATATATCATTACATACAACCTTCCAGTGCTGCAGGCTAGGAACTCAGAGCATGGAGCATTTGGTGGGAGCCAAACAATTTCTCTAGCACACAACTGTGTCAAATGCATGCATGTATTCATTATGGAGAACGGGGAGGAAATAGCTTTGATGCGGTGGAAAGCAGAAGAAGATAAAGGCACCTCTGCACTCCGAGTGTCATTATCAATGGTGGCAGACAGACACAACCGCACAGCCTCCTATGTGATTAGTAAATATACATATAATTGCTGTGGCCAATTATCAGAAAAATGAGATCGGTAATTACAAGACAGAAAATTAACTAGAACTCTTATTAAGGCTTTGTTTCCGATTCAAACACTTTGGAAACTGCTGGAAAAGACAATTAAATCAAAAGGAACTGAGGGGGCCAAGGCCGCCAAAAAAAAAAAAAAAAAATTGTGTGTGAGGTGAGCAGGGTCCATCCTGGCTTTTGCAAGTGCATACTGAATTTATTTACCCAGTGAAAGCAAGAGGGAGGGGACCTCGAGGGCTGCGGTTCCAAACTTGAAATTGTCATCAGTAGGGAAAGCCTTCCAGGAGGACAGAAAACAAAGGACAGGGGCGTGAAATAAACCCTCATCAACTTCAAAGCATTACCCAGAGCAGGGCGAAGCTGACACTCAAAAGGCACAAGACCCACAATAACAAGACCGGCCCTTAGTAATACCACTGAAAAATGGCCACAGAAGTCCCATTGGTTTGAAAAGCAAAAATAAAACACGGTATCAATTTAAGACCTGGTCTGTTCTGAGGAAAGACATCGGAGATATATATATTTCCTGGGTCAAGAACTGACATTTTAGCTGGGCATGGTGGTACAAACTTTCAGTTCCAGTGTGCAGGAGGCAGATAGTTCTCTTGAGTTTGAGGGCAACCTGGTCTACGTAGTGATATCTTGTCTCAAAAAAATTAAAAAAAAAAAAAGAAAGAAAGAAAGAAAAGAAAAAGAAAAAAGAAAACCCAGAAATGACATTTTTGCATCTTTAACGAATCTGTGAGAAGGTAAAAGTTAAAGACACAAAAATTAGGAATTCTCACCTGTGAAGAAGCATCATCTCTGCACGGACCTTTCTTGGATGTGTGTGTAGGGCCAACTATCTGAGTGGCCATTGCTTAATTAATTAATTAATTTACTTATTATTTTTCAAGACAAGGTATTTTTCTCTGGAGGCCTGGCTGGCCCTGAACTCACAGAGATCCACCTGCCTCTGCCTCCTGAGTGCTGGGATTAAAGGTGTGCAATGCCAAGCTCTGCCCAGTAGTTGCTTTAAAACTCAGTATTTAGGAAAATAAAGGTTGGTATCTTAAAGTGGCTGAATATTTTACCAAGACGGTTAAGTTTCTGGACTGGATTTCTACAAAGATCCTGTATAAAGCATGGTGCTAATGTAACCTCTGCTTCAAGGTGGGATGTCAAGAGTCACTTATGAACCAGAGACCAGGCAGCTTGATGAAGGTGTCACTTTAACACAGCAGAAGGGAAATGAGACATGTAGCATCTTATATGGATATTCAATTTTATTTAAGACCTAATATTACAGCCTGTTACATGCCTCATATTATAAAACTATGGAACACCGGGTGGTAGGCGTGAATAATTTATTTTACTTCTGAAAACACCAGCCCATGTTGACTTTGGAGAGCCACAGAGAGTAGATTCTCCTCTCAGTGGGGCCTGGAAGAAATCACTCATCAGAGATGTGTGGGAAGACAATCTAATCTCAAGTGCATGCTGTCAGATAGTTCTTTTTCATTTTAGAATCCATGTCTCATGCAGGCCTCAAGGAAGCCTATTCCGAGGCGCTAAGGGCTGGCTACAGGGTGGATGGGGAAAGCAGGCAAGGGTGGTCCTGGAGAGTTTCCTGCTCCAAAAGCAGCCGCTAACACACCAAGAGAGCAGCAGCAGAGAGCCTGCCAATAATCAGACTGCTGCAGAGACGCTTTCAAGAGCATTTAAAAAAAATCGAGGCTAGTCTGGCTCAGGGTGAGAAGGGCCTCTAAGAACATGCCCATTTCATTACTTTGTTCAAAGTTTAGGGAAGGGGCAAGTTCAGACACATACTAAAAACTGGGCTCTGGCTTCCCTGAGGGTGCACTAGAAGGGGAAGCATCCCATTTGTCCTGGGGCTGGAGGGGACTGGGGACTGAGACCCATGGGGGGTGGCGTAGTCAGAGACTCCAGTAAAGTAGATGCTGGTACGTATCAAAATGTCCTCTGTGAATAGGGTTCAGGCAAGAGGAAGAGATGCATTCGGAAACAGACGTGTTGACTGAGGAAGCCGGAACACTAATGATTGCCTCAGAAGCTCTGGTGGGAACCGGGTAGAATGGGTAATAGAAGCCTTTAGGCCCTGGGTACTGGACATCACCTCTGGGGGTTTTCTTGTCTAGATGCTTTTTGTAAGCCTAACCATGAAGGTCTGGACTGCAGGAATGGGCACAACTGGAGCCAAAAACTTTAACCTGAGACTCGAATCCCAAAACAACTTTAAAATCCTGCTAAGGACCACAAGCTGGATCCTGCCACTGAGTAGGTAACTGCTAAATGACAGCAGCCACCATGAAGCATTTCAGTCCATGAAGCATTTCAGGAAGCAGTTCTTGGCATACAGGAGATAGTCTGCCAGTCTCAGAGGTTTCATAACTATCTGGTCAGCCCTTCTGCTGAACAACCAAACACGGGCAGGCCGCACACCAGAGAACAGCGAAGGACACTGGGAAAAAAGTTTGAATGATGCCTTTGCCTTGTGAGTAATGAACAGTTCAGAGAGGTCAACCCATTACAACCAAAACTGTTTAATTATTAATTATGCACAATGTCTGAGCAAAGGGACAAGTCTGGAATGTTTAATGTGTGCTAACTTCAACTGGACTCTCTCTCTGGGTATTTTGTTATTAGCACTTGTCAGCAAGGTACTCAGGCATAAAAAAGGCAAGCAGCAGAAAATCATGTGTGTGTGTGTGTGTGTGTGTGTGTGTGTGTGTGTGTGTGTGTACCTGCATACTCACTGAGGTGGAAGAAGGAAGAGGCTTAAAGATATCCAGTCCCAACTACAGCTGCTGCCAGCTCACACAGAGGTAAGTCTTCCAGTGAGCGTACTTGTGACTGTGATGGACTACAAGGGTAGGAAGGGCAGGTATTCCAAACACTAAAAGTATAAATGAGAAAATGCTTTTGAGGCAACCAACCTAAAAGTTGGGGTGTCACTTCTGTAAAAGAATATCCTTATATTGAAAACCATGTTTCTTGGCTGTAAGGAAAGGGAATGCTTTTCCAGTGGTTTGGTTCTCACCACTGGGTGCTCACAACTGCCTACAAGCCCAACTCCAGGGAATCTGACGCCCTCTTCTGTCCCCCCTGGGCACTGCACTCATATGCATACACCTGCATGCAGACATGCACACACACATGCATATAATTTAAAAAATAAAAATAAATCTTTGAAAGGACCTGTGCAGTTAATGTTTATCTCTAATACATCCAGAAATAATCACATGTAATGTAAAATCTGAACAAGGTCAGGGCCCATGTCCTGGTTGCTGTCCTATGTTTGACTTATGAGAGTTCTAAGTGGGATAGGTATCTCTGTTGTCTCTAATGGTCATATTGCATATGAATCTACAACTATATTAAGTGAGAACACTTAAAAAGAAAAAGCTAATTTAAAAAATGTTTGAAGGAAGCTGGACTTCTTAGATCCCTGCTTTCTTAGATCCACAGCTGGAAAAGTTGAGGGACCTTTGTTTAAGACACATTTCTGAGGACTTCAGTTTGATGTTTGCTCAGAAGCAAAGACGACAACGGACGTTCACAACAATGTGGTGGCTAACTCAGACACCACTAGACACCAGCATGAAGTACCACTCTGATGGAGAGTTATGTATCTGCTCAGTCACAGGGTAAGTCTGGCTCTGCGGGATGACACGGTATCAGGGAAGGGCAGATGCGAACCTGTGCCCTTCACCTGCCTTCTTCTCTCACTGCACGGAGCACATGGGGTATGAACACCATGAACGTTTGAATTTGCACAAATACAAACATCTCTCCAAACCAGGATTTTATTTTACTGACATATGGAAGACAGAGGGATAACTAAATAATCTTGGGGCTATTGACTTTATTTGTGAGTTCTATGATCAATGTAAAAATGCAGTCAAGTCTTCCAGTGCGGGAGGGGCTGGAGAGATGGCTTCATGAGGTACACAAGTTCAGAGCCCAGCACCCATGGGTGTGTTTCTCAAATACCTATAACCCAAGCACCAAGGGGAATAGACACAGGGTGATGATTAGGGCTGGCTAAAGAATGAGAGGCCCCTCCTTAAAGGAACAAGGGAGAGTGATGGAGGGCTCCTGACCAGACCAACCTCTGAATTCAGCATAAGCAACTGGTCACGTGTGTACACTCTACACATATGTGCCTGTACCCGTCCTTCCTCACACACATATGCAAAAGAATAAGCTTTCTAAATTGCTTTTATTTTATTTTTTGAGACAGGGTCTCTCTACAGATTCCTGGCTGTCCTGGAACTCACTATGTAGACCAGGCTGGCCTTGAGCTAAAGGCCTGTGCTATCATGTCTGGCCTGCTTCCTAAGTTTAAAAATAGCCCATTTTAAGATACACTGCTGCTACAGAACCAAGCCAGTAAGTAGTCAACATTAGAGAATCAAATGAAGTCAATACTAAATTATGTTCTATATTTCCATGGTAAGTCTTTTAATTCAAGTCTGATGTTCCTGTGGCTTAGCCCAAACATATCTGCTTTTAGGTCCTGTGGTTCATACTAATTAGCACAGCACTCTTAGATCACTCCATTTGTACTCATGGTGCTGGGGTCAAAGGTTATTTGTAATTTCAGTGGCTTCAGGTCAGGCAGAATAGCATTTTGCTGTCAGATCCCAAATTGGTTTTTGAGCCTCACTGTTCATTCCTTATGGTTGCCATCTCTGCGCGACAATTGGCAGAATTCACAGGCTAAGACTGTGGTCTCCAGGGGAGGAAGCCTAGTTGGTTTAAAACTGAAAATCCAGGGCCAGGGATGTAATCCAGCTGGTATAGTATTTGCCTAGAAAGCAGCGAGACAGGGGTTATCATCCACAGCATCCTGAAAACCCGGGTATGGTGCTGCAAGCCTGCAACCCAGCACTTGACTCCATTCTTGGCTACTTAGGAAGTTTAAGATCAACCTGGAATATAGGGACTATGTCTTTAATAAATAAAAAATTCAACAGCAAAAGAGAAAATCAGCCCCCCCCACTTTTTGTTAAATATATGCATATACACACACACACACACACACACACACACACACACACACACACACACAATATATGCTAGTCTATAACCCAAAAGCTTCCTGTGCAGTAGGTAATTGAGGTCTTGGGTGGGTAGGTTCAATGGGTGGTCATATGTGCCTGTATTCCCAGCCCTGTGTGTGTGGTAGTGGTGCTGGGGCACGAGGATCAGTGGGGTTTGCTGGCCATCAGTCTTTCTGTGTGCTCAGTAAATGACCACATCACAAGGGAATAAGGAACGACAGAGCAGGACATCCAGTGACTTCTTTTGGCCTTTGTGCTCACATAGGTGTGTGCACCCACATACACGTGTACATATATGTGTACATATGCCTTACATAAATACACACACATAAAAAAGAAGACAGTGTTTCGGAGGATAATGAGAAATTAGTAAGTTTTAGTATTTTAAAAGTCCTCCAGGTTGGGATCTGTACATTTCTGTCCTAACTGCCAAGAGAGAGGAGAAAGGTAGGGACAGAGGTACAGGCGTTCCTGCTGGTTAGCTGCTCTGTTACAGGCATGAGCCACGCCGCAGCAGAGACCCACCACAGAGCTGATTTAAGAGCACTGCCCCTTCATAACCTCAAGTGGATTCTTTATTCCATGCTGAGATGAACCAGCACTGGTGCGGGAATGGGGCTCTGCATTACCAAGGTGTGTGAAGACATCAGCAGAGAAGATGGCCTCTGAAGACTCAGCTGGAGCCCAGGGCCCTCCTCCACCCACCCCACTCTACAGACTGGGCCTGAGTGCAGATAGTGAAGGATGATTCAATTTCCACCCTGGGTCACTCCATGTCTGGGGTTGCCAGACGTGACAAATTACATGCGTGTGCATTTTGGTGTGAAGTTCTGTCTGCTGGTCTGGCCTGATAGTAGCAGTTCATTTAACTTGTCTCAGATGGAGCTGGAACCAGGGGCTAAAGGCTTGAATTCTCACTACGGAAACACTCACCCTGCCCATAAACCCTTCAGTCAAGGGAGCCAGTTGTTAGTCAAGAGAACACCACCACCAGATGGCTTATAAAACCCCACACCACACAGACGAACAGAACCAACAGAATCTGTCTCTAGGTAACTGAAACTGTTGTCACAGATATCTCTTCAGTTACACACATTTTTGAAGTTCCTCAATATTACGGTGAAAAAGAGAAACGTCTTTGCCATCAATGTCGTGATGAACCCAAGTCAGCTATTAGACTTATTTTGCTGTCATTAAAAGATTTACATAGAGACTTTCTAAACATGACAAAGATCTGGTTGTTTTAGAAATTCTTTGAAAACAGAACGAGAGAGTGAGTTCGCCTTCTCAACTGTATCTGAGGTGGCACCTTCCCTAAAGCCAACAAACATTTTTTTCTCTTTTAATTTTGGGCTCTTGGTACTCATAAATCACAGGGAGCAGTATTCATTTAGAGGTACCTGCGTCCCCCCGCCCCCAACACACACAGCCACACACCTCCCTTTCCTACAGTTTAGGCACAGCCATAAAGGCATACTTCGTCACATCGCGACGGTGTTTCATTTACAAAAGTACAGCCCACTACTGTCCTTGCTCTCCGCTGCTCCGATGCATTTCATACGAATACTGCTGCAGACAGTCAAGCATGACCACTGACATGCACAAGATTGAGTTTTAGGGACCATTAAATGAGCTCGCCCTCGTGGGAAGTCTCCCGCTCAAGCGGGTCTAGAGGTAATTATTCAGCGACTCCTACCTGTGGTTCCCCTTGTTCCCATATAGTCTTTGAATTCCATACGCTGTTGAGGTCAAGCTCTTTCTTCCTCATGAAAAGTCCAGCTACACAAGTTGGAGCCAGAACCCACATTATCATTCAAATACACGCAACTGGCATTTATTTCACCAGGTTCTCACTGGAAGAGCGGATTAAAAGCTGTTTCAGGTGGAAGCTGTTTCAGAAGCTAGAGTAAGCAGAAACAGGAGAGAAAAAGAACCCTCCATGGTTCTGAAATGGATGTCTAATCCCTCTCTGCACATCCTTCCGCTGCACAAAGATACCTGATCCATACACACACTGCTCGCTCAGCTACAAGAACCTGGCAGGTCCGTGTCCTGAAAACTCAACAAGCCAGAACACCATCAAGTCAGACTCAGAGAATTCACTGCAAACCCAGAGTCAGCGTCACCACACTGTGCGTCCCCTCCCACCCCGAGTGCTCACTCGGCTGTTAGAATAGTTATTGCCATTTGCCACCTGCATTGCAAGCCACGGATATGGGGGAAATCAGAACCTGGTGACTCATGGTAAAGGAGGTTGGGCAGACCCTGCTTACATTTTAAACGGAACCCGAAGGCCCATCAGTTACAACAGCAAGCTTGGGACTGTATGTGAAACTGTGCTGCATTTGGTTGCATAGAATAATTAACAGGGAGGGAATTTAAGCTGGCTGAAGGAGACACTGCATTGGTTTAAAATTAGTTACTATGAGAGGAACAAAGGCGGGGAAGAGGGGGAGGAAATCTAACAAAACAAAACAAAACTACACACTGTGAAATGAGTAAGTTCACTTAGAATGTTCATCAGGATTTGGAAACCATAATGCCATCTGCTACGCTGGACCTCAGAACATCAGGGAGCTCAGGCGCCCAGCGCTTCCATTTCCAGGAGGAAGGAAGACGGCCGCCTCCATTCTGGAATGGAGGCCGACACCCAAGCCGACCAGTCTGTGGTCTGTACTGAGGACATTTCACTTATCGTACGATCATCTCTCCTGGTTTAGGGAAAGCTAACAGCAGGCAGGACCATTACAGCAACTGACCCTGGCAGTCAGCATGGGTTCGGGGTGTGAAGGTCCCATCACGGTGGATTAAATGAGCACTGTCCTGCGGCTGGATAAGACTCCACAATAGCGCAACACATGCTAAATGACGGCAGCCAAGACTGGCCCCATCGGGCGACTGCACGTTCACACGAGGCTATTCACAGGCCTCGGCCACCATGAAATTAATTCATTAATAATACATCAGGTCTCGTGGACAATTCAAAGAAACCACACAAAGCTTACGCATCCTGTCTGGTCTGAAGAGGCGGATCCTCCCCTCCAAATAGCCATGAAATCAAAATCACAGTGACAGAGAAAGAAAAATGCTGAGAAAATCTCACCATTGAATTTGCTCAGTGCTGAAAATAATCTACAAAGCCACAGATTTCCAGCAAAGTTAGCAAAACATGGTTTTATATAACTGTGTTTTAAAAATTATTTTCTTCTTTCAAGTGACTTTGAACATCTTTCAGACTAACAGAGAGAGAGATTTCTTTTCTTTTACATTGTTTCTTCTGTAGCATTTTTAACTCATTTCTTTCTTATTCCTCCCTCCCATGAACTCATAAATATGAATTAAATATAATTATGAATGAACAGAACATTAACTTTTGGATTACTGCTGTGTTTTTGTAGAATGTTAATGTCATTTCTAAAGAAACAGTTATTGTCAATAGAAGAATGTAATTACTAACAGAATCTAGCCTTAACCTATTTGTAGTCCTCAAACCAGCCAAACTGCATTAATTTAAACACACTGGACGTTTCAAAGGACATATTAGGTCTCTAAAGACTGAGTCACATAAAAGGAATATTGGGTTTCAGGTTTCCCATGATACGTATTCCCACCACCACAAGACACAGGCCTAGTTAACACGTGGCTGGAGGACAGCACTGCTGAGTGCATCCAGGAGCACTGGCTCTCCTAGTTTCTCCACCATCAACCCACACAAACTGCAGAACACTAGAGATAAACCCCATCAGATAGATTCCCATTTACCAGGGAGGGGATGTCACACATGGCCCAAAGTGCTGCCTGCGTAGCTGTGGAGGGCTCAGGCCAGGGCTCCGTCCCCTTTAGATCTAAGAAGCCGTGGAAGCGCACAGAACCTTTGCGCGCTGTCAACAGGGAGGCAGAAGCTGTGCTTTTCCCCTTTGCTAGTTCAGAACCAAGGCAAAGACAGCAGGGTGTTCTCCCTTCTAGTCAGTTCACACCACTTTCTGAATCTGGAGAGGGACTGTTAGGTGATCACTCTCCCTCTCATAGCCAAGAACCTCTTTAGTGACCCCGTCCAGCAATGCCTCCTTCTGCAGAGAATGAGCTCCTGGTTCCTCCCTGGTCCCTCCTCTCCTTTCCTCTCCCTTCTGCCTTAAAGATAGCAGAAATTGAATCCCCAAATCTTTTGGGTTTACCCCGAGGTACATCCTCATCACAAACTGCAGTATTTCTTAAAGGTCTGCAATCGTTATATAAATGGCAAACAAAACGGAATCCTTTCCAGCCCCTCTTTCTCTTGAGACGAAATCCCAAACACCAAGAGATAGGTGACTTTGAAATCACTCTGCGGCCGAGGATGACCTTGGACTCTGGGGTTGGCAGAGGTAAAGAATGATGCTTTAGGGGATAATCAACAACTTTTAAAATAAAATAAAGTATTATTTTAACTTATATGTACCATGTCGTACATGCCTGTTGATGCCAGAGGACACTAGATGTCACAGAAAGGGAGCTTTAAGCCATTTGATGTGGGGTGCTGGGAACCAACTTGGGTCCTCTGCAAGAGCAAGTAACACTCTGAACTACAGAGCCATCTCTCCAGCACCAATAGTCAAGATTTAAAGCAGCAGCAGCAGCAAAAGCAACAACAACAACAACAACAAACAAACCATAGCCCAAGGAGCTCCCAGCCTAGATCCTGTGGGGAGCGGGGCATAGGGTTAAACAATCTAATAGCTTATCTGATCAGAGGAGCTGCACGGTCCTCTTTGCTAGGGTGGGTTCCTGAGTAACAGTAAAGAGAGATTTAAAGGAGTAAATTTTTTTAAGTTTTTTCCCCCATGGGGATGGGTGTGCGGTTGCTGAGACCTAAACTCAGGGCCTCATGCTTGACACACTACCGCAGAGCTAATCTCTAACCCATGAGAATGAATTAGCCAACAGGAAAACACAATCTCATTTGTAAATGCTTTTAAAAGTACGATAGTGCGATTTTTTTTTTTTAAATTTCAAAGCCACAATGAGCTCAGCATGGTGGCACAAGCTATAATTCCAGTACTCTGGAAGCAGAGGCAGGAAGATCACATAACAACTCTATGTTATGTCATGTTTGGTCACATAACAACTCTATGTCTAAGATCTGACAAACTACCAGACTGCATTTCATAGCAACTGTGTTGCTTTACACGTGTTCAAGCCCCTTAGGAGGGTTTCACCCAGTCCAAGTTCCGGTCAACACCAGCTCTTACTGGTGTCCCAGGGATTACAGGTGTTCTTCTGGGAGGGAAATGAAGTCTGATTTGTTGGTCATGTTTAGCCCATGAGACTCCTTACTGGTCATTCGCAGGTCTTTGGAATAATTCAAATCCCTTGAATATTTGCCTTTGCCACGACTTATAAGTGCTTCACACAGTCTGGATACTAGACTGTGTGTGTGTGTGTGTGTGTGTGTGTGTGTGTATAATAAATTTTATATAAAATATAAATATTTTCTCTTATTCTGTTCTTAACCTCCAAGGTTGCTCAGGATAGTTTTAAACTTATGATCCTCCTGCCTCAGTCTCCTGACATTTCTGGAGGCATGGCTATGCACATCCAGGCTACCCCAGCTTCCTGTCGCATGGCACTGCCACACCAACTTTATTGCTACAGTTTTGCTGTTAAGTTTTGAAATATCTCAATCCTCCTCCCCGAGCTGTTCAGGCTGCTTTAAGATTTTAAAATTTTTAACTATGTGTATGTCTGTGGGTGGGCCACTGCCACGCAGGCCTGAGCTCTGTGTCTCCTCAAACTGGGATTATATACGATTGTGGGTGCTGGGAACTGAACTCTGGTCCTCTGCAAGAGCAGCTAGTGCTCTTAACTGTAGACCTATCTCTCCAGCCTCATGTTCTTAAGGCTACTCTTAAGTCCTTGCATTTGCATAGAAAAATTTGGAATCAGCTTATTCATTTATGCATAAGAATATCCCAGTAGCATTTTGGCAGGAGTTACATAGACTCTGCAGATAAACTTGCTACTATCACCTTGTTTGGTTTTTTATTATCACCAGTTAATATGCTGATTTAGTGCATGTGTGTGTGTGTGCTCTTGCCATGGTTTGGGTGTGGAAGTCAGAGTGGGGGTCCATTTTCTCCTTCTATCATGGGGCTCTCAGGGACCAAACTCAGGTGGTCAGGCTTGGTGACAAACGTGTTTGTCACCTGCTGTGCTATCCTAACAGCTCAATATCACCTTCCTAACACAGAGTTTTTACTACATAGAATATGTTTTCCTTTATTTATGGTTTTAGTTTCTTTTAATATTTTATAGTTTCTCTTGTTAAATTTCTTTCTTTTGTTTTTCTGCAACTACAACACTAACTGCTTTGTATTACTGCCTCTGTGTATGGAGATTGTGGAGACACAAATGACATTTGCACGCTGACACTGTGGCCCGCGGTTGGAATTATTATGTGTTGTTTCTCGGGCTTTGCTTACATGACAACACTTGTAAATCCAGTCTTACTTCCTTTTCTCTGATATGGAATTCCTTCTACATGGACATGCTAGTTGAGTGCTGAATGGAGATATATTTTGTCTTTTCTTGATTTTAGGTGGGAATGGTCTTTTACCATTAAAATGTGTTAGCACTGGTCCTAGGTAGGATTTTTGTTTTGTTTTTTGAGACAGGGTTTCTCTGTGTATCCCTGGCTGTCCTGGAACTCTGTAGACCAGGCTGGCCTCGAACTCAGAAATCTGCCTGCCTCTGCCTCCCAAGTGCTGGGATTAAAGGTGTGCGTCATCACTGCCCGGCTAGGTAGGATTCTTGAAATGACTCTCTAGTCTAGGTTTATTGAGGGTTTTATAGGGAAAGGGCGTGAGATTTTCTGAAGTGTTTTTGTCCCTTACTGAAAGAAAATGGTATGTAGTACTGATTGATTTTCATGTTCAGACCAGCCTTGAAGTCCTGGGATAAACCTCACTTACTTATGACATCGTCTAATTTTTACTTTAAATTTACTGCTGTGATAAAGCATTGAACAAAAGTAACCTGGGGAGGGAAGGCTCTACTTCATATCACGGTTTTCAGACGTCGTTGAGGGGAGGAGCCAAGGCAGGAACACGGCAGGCTGCTTACGTCAGCTGAACTTCACACCCACTCGCCTAGAGACGGTGCCGCTCAGAGGTGCCCTCCTACCTCAGTCAGCAAACGCTCCACAGACACGCATGTCTACAGGCCGTCTGAGAGCCAAGTCCCAACCGAGGTACTTATCTATTTATATTTATCTATTTTTGAGACAGGATCTAGCTATGTTGTTAAGTTGGCAACAAAATTAAACAGCATAAATATTTGATTCCCTATAACTCTTGCTGAATTCAAGATTTAAAATCATGCTGGTGTTTCCATGAAGGTTCTTGTATAGATTCGGGATACTGGTCTGTTATGTTTTTATTTATTTATTTGTGTATATGTGTGGATACATATGTGCCACAGCACCTACGTGGAGGTCAGAGGGCAACTTGAGAGAGTCACTGGTCTTTTCAATATTTGGGTCCCAAGGATCAACCTGCTTGTCAGCCTTGGAAGCAAGCACCTTCACCCACCAGGCCATCTTGAGGGCCCTAGTTTTCTTTCCTGCCAATTCTGTTGGCTCAGGTATCAGTAGTCCTGGCTTCATAGGAACAATGACATCAGTGGTTCCCTCAACCCTATTTTGGAAGCATCTAAGGAGAGGTGGTATTAATTTTTTAAACACTTGGTTAGATTCACTGTTAAAGTAACGATGCTGAGTTGGCTTTTATGGCAGGTTTTTATTCACTTAAAATTTGTTTTCGTATGGGGTTACTCTGCACTGCAATTTATGCTTCCAGGAATTTGTATATTTCATACAGGTGATATTAGTCTGGTGGCAGATGTTTCTCAGAGATTCTCTTCTACTCTATCCATTCACTCAGGCATTTATTTTATCTGAGGCAGGCTCTCTCCATGTGGCCCAGGCAAGCCTCCTGTGTGGTTCCTGCCCAAGCCTCCCAAACCGGAGGTGCTAGCAGGGAACACGGGGCTCATACACCCTTGACCGAAGACAGAGCATGCAGCTTTAAGAGAGACCCACATGCAACAGTGAGGGGAGAAGGAAGTGCCCTCCCAGCCGCAGCACAGTTTGTTAGTCTGTGTGTGTGTGTGTGTGTGTGTGTGTGTGTGTGTGTGTGTGTGTGT
>JANHMN010000024.1:32592313-32607457 GCA_030674055.1 Rhabdomys pumilio
CTCTCTCTCTCTCTCTCTCTCTCTCTCTCTCTCTCTCTCTCTCTCTCCTCTCTCTCTCTCTCCTCTCTCTGTGTGTTCTTAATATGTCAGAAGCTGATATTGGGTGTCTTCCTCTCTTGCTCTGTGTCTTATTCTTTGAGACACCATCTCTCACTTCCTGGAACTTCCCATGTCAGCTAAGCTGGTTGGTGAGCAAGATCCTGGGAGGCATTTGTCTCTGCCCCACCAGCACTAAGATTTAAGACCACAGGTGTATGCCACACAGCACATGGGTTTTACATAGGTGATAGGGTTCTGAACTCAGGTCCTCAGTCAGCAAGCACTTTACCCACTGAGCCGGCTCTTCAGCTCCTGATTGACTTGAGAAGGTCTTTCTTACACGTGCTCACCTGACCAGCACAACCAACCCTAAGCTGTGCAGGGACAACACTATTCTACGAGGGGAACCTGGGCCTCCTGGAAGACAGGCAGGCTCAGGCTACAAGTCAAGGTTTGGTGGTGCCAAACCTTTCCAGTGTTTCTTTACCTGTAGAATACCTGTCTGTGATCACAGGAGGGAAAAAAAAAGCAAAAAAAACCCCCCAAAACAAACAACAACAACAACAACAACAAAAAAAAACCCAAAACCCCCCAAAACAAAAAACAAAACAAAAAAACCACTACCACAACAAGTGGATTTCATACTCCACTTGCATGGTGTGAAACTCACTACCTTTGGCAACAGTGTGACTGCTTAGCAGTCCTTCCTCCCTTCTCCCAAGTCTTGCCACGGAACCCGGGCTAGCCTAGAATTCACTATGGCCCTACTTGCCTCCTGCTGGGACCACAGTGTTTCAGAAGCTATTTCCCATGCTCTATCCCAACTGACAAGCCTTCTGCTCATATTTCAGTCACCACACTGGGAAGTAGGACCAGTCTGCCTGGTGCTTAGTCTTTACCGCCGATGCCTGCCTGACGTCACCCCCAGGAACCGCCATCCAGTTCCTCTAGTCAGAAGGACTCCAGGCAAGGCTGGTGGGGAGGCTGAGCTGCTTACCCCGAAACTGCCGAGGAATTTAGTAAAACTCTCCGGTTCTCCGGCCGTGTTTATGTTTATTTGGTCTAAGCACACACAGGTAGACCTCTGCAGAATTAAAAAGGTCTACCTGCTTCTACGGCTGAGCTGTCTGTAACAGACAAAGCAGTGGAGATCCATTTTTGACACTAAGGAGCATGTTTTCTCACAGATTTCCAAGAGTCAGGAGATTACAAGATTCTCTGAGGAAAATGTGGCAGAGATTCTAGAAGACGCCTTGAAAGGAGGTTAGGGTTGGTTCACGGTACTGCCTTCAGGAACATAAGCTGTGTGGACCAGATGGACAGAGAGGGAAGATTTCCTCGAGATCTCAATCTTACGGAAACTTTTTACCTTGCCTTCTTGCTCTTTCCTGCAGGTTAAGGACAGCTTAGGCTTGTGCTACCCTGGGTGGGCCGACAAGGTGAGTCAACTGCTAAGGGTGCCTGCCAAGAAGGGCCCTGGATGATCTGAGTTCGATCCTTGGGACCCTCGTGGCGGAAGGAGAAAACCCACTGTGACAATTTTTCCTCTGACCTTCACATGCTCACTGTGGCACACGTGTGCCCATACATACACACAAATAAATAAACCTAATTAAAAACTGCCCTAGGTTTGCTACAAGAAAGACAGGGATGACCACTAGTGTCTCTTTTTTTTTTTTTAATTTTTTATTTCTTATGATATAATGACCCAGGTTTGCCCGGGGTCTTAGGGATGCCACGCCAGGGTTTTATTACAGTCTTGATAGCAGCATACTACAGGATGTCAACTTCATGCATTTTGTATTAAGGTAGCAGAGCCAGAACCTGAAATTGATTCAAAATGCGTATGGTACTCAATTACTTCTGAACATTGGTACACGATGCCGTGACTTATGTCTTCCATTTCTCAGGGTCTGATGCGATGATGCAACATCATCGTAATTGATTCATTTTCTCAATTAAATAAAGCTACTGTGCTGTTCTTTATCGGAGTGCCATGCAGACCATGGAGCTAGATGTATTATCTCCTTCCCTTGTCTCAGATATATTGCCTTAAAGGCTATGTTCTGTTCCTCTGTTAATTCCACTAGAAAAATTTAATGCCGCAGTCATATTTTTCAAGTTCTGAGCTGCCACGCGCACGGCTGTATTTATATTAGGCATATTCTTCACTGCTAAACTCATTGTTGTTTACCTTTTTCAAGATCATATTACTGTCTGGACACAGTGACTATAAAACAGAGCTGAACCGTGTCAACCTCCAGCCACTGTCTCTGCTTTTGTGCACAGTTCATGTAAAACCAAAGCCCCTTGTTTTTATGGCACATTAAAAGAGGTACTGACTCTGTGTAAAATGCCAGCTTCATGGCCACCTCTCTTTATTCTGGGTCTGCCTTTCCAAGGGCCTAGCGTGAGAGCAGAGTTCAGAGGTGCAGGGTCACGTTTGCATTGATGTACAGCCGGCTCTCGGCAACACCTCTGACACTCTTTATAACCAGCTAGCCTGAGTCCACACTCCTGCGTGCACATTTTGCGCGTGATGCGTGGTTCCTGTGGCTAACCAGGGCTCTGGGACAACAAACAGAATGCGAGTGCTCCAGACAAACTCTCATCATGCTCTGGAATTAGTGGTGTTCTGATACATTAATGAGATGAACCTCCTTCTACTTCTGAGAATGTTTTTTTTTCTTTTCTTCTTTGTCAGTTGTCAGATCCAACATTCAAAGCCCCACTAATAGGAGAGGTAGGCCTTCTTCTGATGTAAGACACAGCCTCACATGTTTAAACAGGATGAATGGCTTCTTAGGAGGCAGCCATAAGTAGCAGCCAGGTTTTGGTGACTGCATTAGCATTTATAGCCTCTTTCTTTGCAAGAACCATACAGGTGGCAATCAGAAAGTCCCACAGCATGACTCGTGACTTTGCAAAGGGATTCTGGGAAAGCAATTGTTAACATGCTTCTTGGTGGGGCCTGGACTGCTTGTCAATGGCGCTGTGCTAACGAACAATTTCAGGAGTTTCTCTGTTTGCTTCCCTCTGCACACAACGGCAAAACAGACCCTGCTAGCAGGTCTTTCACATCATATTCAGAGGCGTAATCAGAAAACCAGAGTGGACTCACCATGGAGCCGCGGGAAGACACCACAAGGCCTTCATTTCCCTTCTGAAATGATGACTTGCCCTGCAGCTCTTGTCCGCGAGATTTATGTGTGACCCAGGTCACATCTTCCAATACCAGTTGACAAATTTTCTCTTTACATATTTACTGCTTTTCAAGCTTGTGTTATTTTTTTCTTAGATAAAAAAAAAAAAAAAAAAAAGCCTGAAATTACATGGCATGGCTGGAATTTTTAAAGAATAGCAGCTCCACTTCATGTGACTTGAGCCATATTCCAGTCCTTAGTGTTAAACTCTGTTCTTTCTAAATTTTAACCCAAATGTAAGGATCCGTAGATGCTTTAAAGATACCCTTTTCAAATCTGACACAGGAAGCTACAGCCTCAGATCCATCTACAGTGATTATGGTGAACTGGGATTTTACATTCTACATGAAGAATCAGGACCTAAAGTACTGTTCAAGTGGGAAGGACCTCAGAGGTGCTGGGCCTCTATGGATGACTTTGCCTGTAAGGCAACTGAGGCTCAGAGAGAAACGGAGTTCAGGGCCCCAGATACAGCCTGGCCTAACAGCTTGTTTAGGAAGTTGCCTCTCAGGGAAATGCAAAGACCTGAGAATTAAAACATTCCACGGAATTCCAGCCAGATGCCCACCCACTGCCTGGAAATCCTCCTTCCTGCAGCAGGGCTGTGAACTGCCTGCACAGTTCAGGGCCAAGACAAGAGGATCTCAAATCCTCTCAGAAAATGGTGCTTCCCACTCAGGAGCTGTGCCTGCCACCTGTGCCAGGGAGAAATGGTCCCAGCTTTAGTGAGTGCCATGTGCTGAGGGAACACACCATCTCCAACCCATTAGAGATGAGAAGGTTCCATAGCCTTTAACCTGTTGCTTTGTACCACTTCGAGTGTATACTGGAGCTTCTCAAGGACTGTTTTACAAAAAAGGAACAGAGTGAAGGTTTCTGGCCTAACTATTAGTGGAGATGTTGAATAAAGTGTCGTTTTCCTGTCCCCCGGGTCACTGGCTTTTAATCTGGCTGCAGTTCTTACCCCTCAGGAGTCCACACTATACCTTGTAAAGGGTCTAAAACAAAAGGTAAGTCATAAGTGAATTTATCAGGCAGATCAAAGCAGAATGTTACTAAACTTTCACAGTGTAAGCTAGATATTCATGGGATGGATGTGGTGGCACATGCTTTTAATATGTGAGTTCAAGGCCAGCCAGGGTTATACAGTGAGACCCCCCTCCCCCCTGTGTGTGTATGTGTGTGTGTGTATGTGTATTCGTGTCTGTGTGTCTGTGTATGTATATATGCATGCACCTATGCAAGGAGTTCTCGAATAAATGATTAAAATGAAGGCTTAAAAAAAGTTATTCAATTCCGGTTGAGATGCAATCTCTGTCACCTCTCTGGCCCACAGCTCAGACGGCAGCCAAGACTGTTCTTGGGAACCATCAGTTCTGAGAGGAGAAGACTAGCTAGCCAACAGCTGGGTGTGACAAAGAAGCTCCAAGATGCCCAGAGGACGGCACAGTTCAGATGGGGCCAGATAGAAAAACCACTATGCCATAAATTCTATCACTTGGCTCTGGTTGCTTCCCAAAGATCAAGGACAATGCACTTCTACACAGAACACAACAGCTGGAGCAGCAAGGTGCAGGACAGCATTACTCATCGCTGGGTTTGCCACACAGTGAACAAGAAAAAGGGAGCTGCTTGGCAGGCCATTCTCTACCCGTTGTGTATTTAAAACTGACATAGCTCATGTCATACTCCATGTACATGGAGAGGAGCCACAGTAAATTCTCCTGTGGGCAAACATTCACTTGAACGTTTTGACACAGAATCGCAATTTGAGATAAACAGATGTGACTCACAGGACGAATCTGTTTTCCTGACGGCACAGGCCTGGCCAAGGTGTTCAAGCAGACTTTGCTTTGAGTAGATTTTAGACATTTTTCTGTCTGTAACTTTAGTTTCCCTTTCTTTGTTCAGCGAGGGGATGATCTTGTGTGAATCTAGCTTAAGACTGTAAGAGGTGTGTGTGTGTGTGTGTGTGTGTGTGTGTGTGTGTAGGAAGTGTGGTGTAGGAGACATGTTTTTCTGAGCATACACCTGATCCAGTGAGGATGTTAGAAAGGGGTTTTCTAGATCTATCCTTTACTTTGCCTCTCAGTCAGATTAACTTCCACACCATGCTTTGGAACCCAAATAATGCTGGGTTCCCATGATCCAATTCGTTGCCTGTGTGGAACCTTGCTTTGAAATACTCCAAATAGAGGTATTTTCTAGGGTTGGAGTTTTATCTTAGGCATCTAAAACTGCTGAGAAGTTTGTTTCCTCCCTTCCTCCCTTCCTCCTTCCTAAAACTTATGACTGTATTGTCTTCGTAACAATACCCGCTTTGAACTGGATCACAGGTCCTTTCTAACTCCCAGTACACGCAGCAATTTCTTAGGGCTGGAGTTGGGCTCACCACTCTCAAGCCGTAGTACAATCTCTTCTGTAGTTTTAACCTTTTCCCAGAAAGCAGGCTTACACTGTAGCCACTCTGTTTCCTGTCATAATGCTGCTTTCCCCAGACAGAATTCTTACCCCTCTTGTACTGGGTCACTATATGGAGCTGGTGCTTGTCACATTTCCTGCAGAAGCTTTTCGAATATTAGGAAGGCTCATTACATTCTTCCGGTCTGGGCCTGAGCACTGAGCAGATCCCAGGCGGCAGCTCTGCCCCTAATCTCTAGGAATCCAGAGGAAGCAGGGCTCCCAGGTGCTCTCACCCTGGCAATATCTTAGGTAAGGAGAAAGCAATGCCTGCCCCAAACAGGGAGTAACTGGGACCTACTAGGACCCAGGAAGTCACTCCTGGTCTGAGCAGATTTTGGGCCTCGGCTCTTACCCCAGTAGCAACACCCACCCCACACAGTTTTGATAAAACCAAGATAATAGGAAAGACAGACTCCAGTCAGAGACAGGGCAGGTAAGCACTAAGGAGATCCAGATGGCAAAAGGCAAGTGCAAGAACATAAGCATCAGCAACCCAGGGTACTTGGCATCATTAGAACCTAGTTCTCCCACACAAGAAAGTCCTGAATTCCTCATAGTACTAGGAAAGCAAGATTAAAATCACTTCTAATGATGATGATAGAGGACTTTAAGAAGGACATAAATAACACTCTCAAAGAATTTGAGGAGAACACAGGAAGACGAGTAGAAGCCCTTAAAGTGGAAACACAAAAATCCCTTAAGGAATTACAAGAGAACACAACCAAACAGGTGAAGGAATTGAACACAACCATTCAGGACATAAAAATGAAAGTAAAAACAATCAAGAAATCACAAAGGGAGACTACCCTGGAGATAGAAAACCTAGGAAAGAAATCAGGATTCATAAACTCAAGCATCACCAACAGAATACAAGAGATAGAAGAGAGAATCTCAGGTGCAGAAGATACCATAGAAAATATTGACACAACTGTCAAAGAAAACACAAAATCCAAAAAGTTCTTAACACAAAATATCCAGGAAATCCAGGACACAATGAGGAAACCAAACCTAAGGATAATAGGTATACATGAGAGTAAAGATTCCCAACTTAAAGGGCCAACAAATATCTTCAACAAAATTATAGAAGAAAACTTCCCTAATCTAAAGAACGAGATGCCCATAAACATACAAGATGCCTACAGAAGGCCAAATAGACTAGACCAGAAAAGAAATACCTTCCGTCACATAATAATCAAAACACAAAGTGCACAAAACAAAAAAAGAATATTAAATGCAGTAAGAGAAAAAGGCCAAGTAACATATAAAGGCAGACCTATCAGAATTACACCAGACTTCTCACCAGATAAAAGCTAGAAGATGCTGGACAGATGTCATACAGACCCTTAGAGAACACAAATGCCAGCCCAGGCTACTATACCCAGTAAAACTCTCAATTACCATAGATGGAGAAACCAAGATATTCCATGACAAAACCAAATTTATATAATATCTTTCCACAAACCCAGCATTACAAAGGATAATCGCAGGAAAGCTTCAATACGAGGAGGAAAATTATACCCTAGAAAGAGCAAAAAAGCAATCCTCTTCCAACAAATCCAAAAGAAGATAGCCACACAAAGATAATTTCACTTCTAATAACAAAAATAACAAGAAGCAACAATCACTGTTCCTTAATATCTCTTAACATCAATGGCCTCAATTCCCCAATTAAAAGACATAGGCTAATGGACTGGATCCATAAACAAGGCCCAACATTTTGCTGCACACAGGAAACTCACCTCAGTGACAAAGACAGACTCTACCTTAGAGTAAAAGGCCGGAAAACAAATTTTCAAGCAAATGGTCCTAAGAAACAAGCTGGAGTAGCCATTCTAAAATCTCCAGCCAGAGAACACAAAGGGAGGGACTCATGGCTCCACCTGTATAGGTAGTTGAGGGTGGCCTTGCTAGGCATCAGTGGAAGTGGACAGTCTTGATACCTGAAAGTTCAAATTCCCCAGTGTTGGTGAGTTTCAAGAGCAGGGAGGTGGGAATGAGAGGATGGTGGGAGCAAACCCTCATAGTAATTGGAGGGGGGATGGGTTAAGGGATTAGGCATCAGTGGAAGTAGAGGGCCTTGGTGTCTGAAAGTTTGGATTCCCTAGTGTTGGGGAATTCGAGAGCAGGTAGGTGAAAATGGGAGGATGGTGGGAGTACACCCTCATAGAAACTCCTAGAATTATATGGATTAGACATGACAGAGGCAGGCCACCAGAAGACTAGATTCCAGAATTCAAACAAAAAAATTATCTTGATACTAAAATTTGTTTTGAGAATTGTATATTGCAGAATACACAGCCTCAGTGTATCTACTCATCAAGTGAGCTGAGTAGATCTGCTCGAACATCTGATGTCCTGGAATTCCAGCTGGATGCAGTGAAGACACATCATCAGAGGCTTATCAATTTATTCTTCCCCCTGCCCCTCTTCTAATATCTCAACGCTCATAATCAGCTTGAAGAAGTTAATGAAGAGTTGGCACCCCTATTCCCTGGGCTTGGGGACTGAGGTGGTTAATATTGGGTTGTCTTTCTATGGAAAAGTAGTGGTTTTGTTGGAATAGGGAGGATTAGCTCAGATTTATTGCATAGCCATAACCTATTCGTAGAATATGTATAATTGTTATTAAGATGAAGTTATAATTTCTTAAATGGTATAAAATTTACTTTGATTTCTAATTTAAGGTTTTCATTGGTACGAGCTTCTTATTGATATAAAGTGAGATTAATATTGTTACTCACATAGGCATTGTGCCTATATAACACATTTAGGAATATAAGGCTTAGACTCAATCCTTCTTTAAGTTTTTAAACTGATTTGAGATGGTTAGCCTGTGAGTTAAGGGCCTATAGCAAATTCATGGCTCTGAGTTTATTGTTAGGGTGTTTTCTATATTTTATTTAGCTGAGAGGAGTTAACAAACAATAGTCCAGATTGCCTTACATGGATAGTTGGTTTTCAAAACATCAAAAGTCCACAGAATTGATGTTACAAACATTTCTGTATTAACGTCCATTTTGATTAGAGACCTGTCTGCTCCTGACAGCTTCCTGTCTTGGATTCTAAGAAGAAATTGAGCATCTTTGGAGTTACTTCAGTTGTGGTGAGACAACCACTAGGCAAGAATTGCCTCTTTTCATCTACAGACAAATCACTGTCCAGAAAAGGACACACTTGCAGAACAGTCGACTGAGATTATATCTGCCAAGACAGAGTAATCAGCCCTTAATAATTCTGCATCACTTGGTCTGTCAGATGATCCTGGGTCAGAAGGCTGAAGATTGAATGCTCCAACATTTTGTAGTATAAGGACTGTCCAGGTGCTCAGTGGTCTCTATAATTTGGCTAAGTTTTAGAAGCTATGCTTGATGTTTTCCATAATTTGAGTTAACTCAGGCATTCTGGATTTCTGACGGGTTTGAAGACTTATAGTCTCATAGCCAATCCCGGTTATTTACTTTGAGAGAAAAGGTTTGAGAGGATGGTTTTCAGCTGACATTCATTCTAAAGCCAAGAAAAAATGCCAGGTTCAGAATTAAGTCTTTTAGTTAGGAGGGACAATCTTTTAGTTAGGAGGTTCTGTTTAGTCAACAAAATGATGGACTGGATATTAGGTCTAAATTGTACCTTACTGATACAAGTTGGTATAGTTATGCTCTAATTGTATTCTAAGAAAAAAGTTTTATGTTAACAGAAACGGTAATATGTAGGAGGAGCTAAGGTGGGAGGAGTAAGGAGAGGAAGATAAGGTGTAAGGAGATGGGGAGGAGATGAGGAGCTAGGTGACAAGGGGGGGGACACTGAGGTGGATGTTTTCGTGTCCCCGCCAGTCAAAGATAGTTGATATATCTAGGTTGGGTATTGGGTTACACTTCTGATGGATATTGAGCATTACCAAACTTATAAAGTCTTTGATTAACATTAAAAAAATAGTATAAAAGCAAAAAGGAGAAGTGGGGGTGGGATAGGGGTTTTCTAGGGAGGGGAAATGGGGAAAGGGGATGGCATCTGAAATGTAAATAAAATATTCAATAAAGATTTTCACAAAAAAAAAAAAGGAAGGCTCATTACACTTTCAGGAGTCTATCCACAAAGCACAGAATGCTGTTAGAAGGTTCTTTTACAAGCCCAAATAAATCCTCTTAAAGATAAGCCCACGACTGTTGAGTTGTGTCAAACAGACTGATTTCAGTTCGTCATCCATTTGGAGAAGATGCCATGTCTTCAACATCTTCTGTGCTGAGTAAGCGCTGACTCTTCCTGCATCTTCCATCAACAGGAATGGCACAAGCTCAGCCCTCACAGTCCTTTCACTTATGTCAGGCTGATTCCATGTGAGACAGCAGGAGGGGCATGGGGATCAGGCCTGAATTACTAAGAATATGCACATCCCATGAGCTCAAGTGCTTGTCTCAGCAGAAGCAGGTTATTCCAAGAGCTCCAGCAGCCACTGTTGGTCTAGGAAGCAAGCCAAGAGCCAGGCACACCTTTAATCTCAGAGGTGGCTGGATCTCTGAGTTCTAGGTCTATATAGCAAGTTCCAGGCAAGCCAAGGCTAATATGTTTGTTTCAAACAAAACAAAAGTAAGCCAACAGTCACTGGGTAGATCTAGCTCTCCCCAAACCAGCAAGCCCAGGCTTTCATTCTGTGAAATCCTCTGTAATTAAGGTGACTTTGTGTTGGGATTTTTAAAAAGTTGCCTGAAGGGCTGGAGAGCTGGCTCAGAGGTTAAGAGCACTGACTGCTCTTCCAGAGGTCCTGAGTTCAATTCCCAGCAACCACACGGTGGCTCACAACCATCTGTAATGGGATCCAAAGCCCTCTTCACATAAAACAAACAAACAAACAAACAAACAAACAAACAAACAAATCTTTAAAAAAAAAGTTGCCTGAAGAGCAGACATGATTTTACACCCTCTGTCATCTGTGGTCAGCTTCTTCCAACTGTTCCCATGTGTATTACGACCCCTCTTATCCACCTGGCTGTGTCTCAGGATCCTCAGGGGAAGGAAGCCTGATAACCTATCCTGCATTTGATTTTTCGCCCGTATGCATACAGCATCAATACACTTCTGTCTTTCCCTTAAAGGGCTCGCTTTAGACACAGAATTGCCAGTGTCCCTCCTCTTGTGCTTCGAGACTCTTATTAAGAAGAGTTACCTGATCGAGGAACTGTATCACCTGGTGCCTGGACAGGTCTGAGGAAACTGCTATCTGTTCCTCTTCCTTGAGACAAACTACAGGAGTCTTTTGTTTGGTTGAGATGAGGCCTGGCAGCCCTACAGTAGCCCATAGGCTTCTAGGATATGAAAGAATCCGAATATCCTGGGATATTCTTTCAGATCCCAGGGTATCTGAGTAGATTTCAGACATTCTCAAGGTTGAAATTACATGGCATGGTTGGAATTTTTAAAGAATAGCAGCTCCATTTCATGTGACTTGAGTCATATTCCAGTCCTTAGTGTTAAACTCTGTTCTTTCTAAATTTTAACCCAAATGTAAGGATCCGTAGATGCTTTAAGGATACTCTTTTCAAATCTGACATGGGAAGCTACAGCCCCAGATCAATCTACAGTGATGATGGTGAACTGGGATTTTACATTCTACATGAAGAATCAGGACCTGAAGAACTGACCAAATGGGAAGGACCTCAGAGGTGCTGGAGCTCTATGGACGACTTTGCCTGTAAGACAACTGAGGCTCAGAGAGAAACGGTGTTCAAGGCTGCGGAATATTGCTTAGCTCCCACCTGTTTTGGATCCTTGGCTCCTTCCTTGCCTACACTCATACAGACCTAACTACTATCTGGATTCATCTGACAAAGGAGGGCTTACTCGCCCCCAGCCCTCCATCCCTTGTCCCAGCTAGACTCTCCTGGGCCGACACTCATTGTCTCTAGAGACAGTGGTCATGCCTCTCAGAGGGGGAAAACAGTGAGTGGGGAGCCTAGGACTGGGGCTTGAGTCCTAGCTCCTTCCACATGCAAAATTGGTTTTTTACCAACATGTAAATAAGTAAAATAGAGGTAGATAATGACTTCACTGATTTTATTTATAGTCATCAAGCAGTCCTCTATACCAGACACTATAAGTAACTCTAGAACCCAAAAGGCAGGTGTACTGGCTGGTTTTGTGTGTCAACTTGACACAGCTAGAACCATCAGAGAGAAAGGAGTCTCAGTTGAAGAAATGACTCCATGAGATCCAGCTGTACAGCACTTTCTTTCTTCTTCTTCTTTTTTTTTTTTTAGTGATCAATGGAGGAGGGCCCAGCCTATTGTGGATGGTGCCATCCCTGGGTTCTGTAAGAAAGCAGGGGAGCAATCGAGAAGAAAGCCAGTAAGCAGCCTCTCTCCATGGCCTCTGCATCAGCTCCTGCCTTAGGTTCCTGCCCTCTTTGAGTTCCTGTCCTGACTTCCTTTGGTGAGGAACAATGTGGACGTGTGAGCTGAAATAAACCCTTCCCTTCCTAACTTGCTTTCTGGTCATGGCGTTCATGATAGCAACAGAAACCCTAACTAAGACAACAGGTGGGACATAATTGCTGGCCCCTAAAGGTGACTGACTTATTAAAGGTCCTGAAATAAGCAGAGTGGTAAGACTTAAACACAGAGCTTGCCTTTCCTCTAATTGTCACTGAACATTGGGTCAAAACACAGCTACCTATGGCTGGGGAGCTGGCTCAGGGGTTAAGAGCACTTATTGCTCTTGTAAAGGACCCCGGGTTTGGTTCCCAGAACCCACAGAGCTGCTCACGACCCCAGTTCCAGTGACCTGACACCCTCCTCTTTTCTCTTCAGGCGTCAGGCACATGGTGCGCAGACATACGCGCTGCAAAACAAGCATAGGCATAAAAAGTAGCTGTCTTTTTTTTTTTTAAAGCCCACAGCTTCCTGTGGTTTTGCCGCTTTCCCACGGGTTACATGATTCTAAGATCTTTTTTCAATGAGCTAACAGGAAATGTCAGGACCAGAGGTCAGAATAGCCTTGCTTGTGCTTGGGTGGAAGTCATATACCCAAGGTGACATATAGTGTCACCTAGAGAGGTGGGTATCATCTGCTACCTCTGGTTCTCTCTGCCAGGAGTCTCTACCTAATGAATAGGCACAGATCTATGCAGAACACGGGATGAAGGAAGACATCTGACCAGAAAATTGTTTTAGCTTGCGGCATTTTTTTCCAAACTGGAACTACTAGCTCTATGGAGAAGGTCTCCGTTGGCCCACAGGGGAATGCTGCAACCTATTTCTGTTCAGGATTAAAACAAGCTTTACCTCTTACTTTAGACTACACACCTCCCTGTGCCTGGAGAGTCACAACTTCCAGCATCAGGCTATCCTGTTGCAGACATCGAGGTACAGCCTAATACAGAGCACAGTTGATTCTAATTGGCTGTCCTGGTTTCCCACCGTCCTTCAGGGCTGACACCTTGGCTCCCAGTTGTGTCCAGGAGCCGTTGTTCCTGGCTGTCTCTCAGCCACCCCCAGTCCTAACCTGCAGCCGCTCTAACTGCAGCAGCTCTTGGCTCCTTTAGACTTGTTGCCTTCTCAATGAACTCTTCTTGTCTGTTTTATTGGCACTAAAGAGGGTTGGGTTCTTAGGATCATTAACATTTTAGTTGAAGATTTTCTCCAACACCCCAGGCATTAATCCAGAACTGCTGAACATTTAAAAGTCATCTGTATTCAAACAAAGCTTGGCCAGGTCTGCCACCTTTTAACTTGGAAGCCAATAAGCTCCCAGATCCAAATCTACCCCATGTTCTTCCTGTGGAATGATGGTGAGCACAACTGAGAACAATCAAAGAAAGCCGATGTCTCCTCCTCAGCTGAGACCAGCTGCCCGCCAGGGATCCTTAGCCTGTCAGCAATTACCTGGCAGGCAGGGGGCATCTCGGGACAGTAATTTCCACCTCTGTAGACACACCAGTTGGAGGCAGTACTTGAGTGGCTGGGTGTGTAAAATAAGACTGGTTATTTGGGATCAAAACCTCTGGGTGCCTCATCATACTCCATGTCCCCGTGTTCCTCTAGGTAGAAAAAGCCACTGAACTGGGAGTGGGAGACAGGAGCCCTGCAAGTCACTTAATTACCACGGCTCGAACTCACACTTGTAGAAAATGAAAGCTAGATAAGGTCTTCTTGCCTTTGAAACTCTAGGATTCCTTGAGGTGGCAACTACTAAAGGGCAAGAGTGGAAATCTCTTGAGTCTAAGAGGAGACAAGATGGCAAGGTTGCCAACTGGGAGCCAGAGCCGGACACTGAGGTCGCTGCTTAACATTTCACTCCAATTTCTAGGCTGATCATTTAAAAGCCGAGAGAATCATGGTCCCAGTTACTGGGCTAAAAATGACCAGATTCTATATGTAAGTCTGTGAATTACGGCTGTGAATGATAAATTGTAACTCCAAAGAGAAGGACTGGACAGGAGGGCTCTGGTGGGATCAGAATAGTAATTCATTTCAGTCCAACCTGGCAAGAAACACAGTCATATATTTTCAGAGCTATAGAAGCAAATCCCTGAAGTACTTTCTGGAAGTATAAATAATACCACCATTGCCTTGGTCTTGTTAACCACCGTACACGCTTGAAAGTGCCTTCTTAGGCCTTGGCTCATGTAATCGTGATAATTCCTTCCTAGTAGCCTAGAAACTGTCCTGTAATGCGTTAGGTCAAATCCACACAAGCTGGGGAGAAGCTTCCGGGCTTGTGGCAAGTACCCTGAGGGCAGAAGTCTGGAAATACAAATTCTTCCTACGTCAGACAGGCTCCCTGCCATCTCAAAGGGACTCAGGACATCCTGGAGCCCAGCTTCTGTATCTGTTCTACTGCAAGGTCAACTACATCTTGATACACTCCCTGACTCCTTTCTCCCTCTTCTTCTTCCCCTAAGGTCTTGCACTACAATTTACCCAGGGAATTTGCCCAACTAGGGAAGTGAGAGCAACCACAGAAACACTCTGTAGTCAGACTACTGGAAGCAGGCAGTCCACACCCCACGTGTAGACCTCTGGCTCTTGGGAAATGTAGCTCCCGTTGACTTCAGTGCTTACAGTGATCCTTGCCATCCTTACAGCCTCCTTACCCAGCTCAAGGATCTTCTACTCTATGAAGCATTCTTGGAAAATTCTGTGTGTGCAGGCCCGCTGAGGTGGCACGTTAATCCTAGCACCTGGGAAACAGGCCGATCTCTGCGAGTTCAAACCCAGCTTGGCTAGAACTACAGGGTCCCAGAGGAGCTGGAATTACAGGTAGTTGTGAGCCACCTGATGTGGTTCTGGGATCCAAACTTAGACCCTCTGTGACAGCAGTATACACTATTAACAGCGAGCTATCTTTCCAGACTAAATGACTTATTTACTTTTAAATTGTGTGTGCGCACATGATGCAGACACACACACACACACACACACACACACACACACACACACACACACAC
>JANHMN010000024.1:32607467-32622165 GCA_030674055.1 Rhabdomys pumilio
CACACACACACACACACACACACACACACACACACACACACACACACGAGCTGACAATCTCAGAGGCCAGAGGCTTCGGGTCCCCTGGAGCTGGAGTTATAGGCTGTTGTGAGCCATGTGATGTGGGTGTGGGAACTGAACACTGGTCTTCTGCAAGAGAAGTAGTTCTTAACTGATCCATCTCTTTAGTCCTCGTCTTGGCTTTTAAAGTTAGCTGATCACTCCCCTGCCCCTTTCTGAGGCCAGAGCCTCAGCTCCTGGAAGCTCCTTTCGTACAAGCAGTCATTTGCTCTATGCTTTTCTCTCTGTTGTAACTGGGACTTCCTTTGCTTCAGTTCTGCAAAATGTCAGGCACAGGGTAGGTGTTCCGTGTCAGATACACATCTAGCTTAGACAGTGCGGCAGGACTGGACCTATCTGCTGCTGGCATTTATTTGGGATCCTGGGAAAGCCCAGGATTTCCTTCAAGCTAGGCAAGTGCTCTACCACTGAGCCATAGCCCAACCCTTCAGGTCGCTATTTAAAAGAAAAAGAAAAAAAGCAGCCATTCTTCACCTAGCTAGCTAAGCAACCTACCTCTAGCATAGCAGTAACTATAATGGGAAAACACCACCTTTCCAAGCTCCCTAGAGGGACACTTCTCTTCCTTCTCTGCTGTGTGTGTGCATGCATGGGTGTGCATGTTCGTGGGAGCCAGAGAACAATCTCAGGTGTCATTCCCTAGGTGCCATACATATTTTGTTTCTTTCCTTTCCTCTTTCTTTTCTCTCTCTCTTAAATAATATTTTATTTCAGAGATTTATTTATATTTTATGTGTATGGGCTTTGCCTGCATGTATGTATATATGCATGCCACATCCATGCCTGTCAGAAGGCACTGGATCCCTGAAACTGGAGTTACAGATGCTTGTGAGCCGCCATGGAGGTGCTGGGAATTGGATTCAGTCTTCTGCAAGATCAGCCAGAGCTTTTAAACTGTTAAGTCACCTTACCAGCCCCATCTTCCTCATCTTTTTGAGACAGGGTTTCTTGCTGGCCTGAAACCAGTCAGGCAGACTGGCCAGTGACACTCAAGGACCCGTCTGTCCCCGCCTCCCCAGTGCTGGGATTATAAGTGCAGACCACCACACCTTGCTTTTTGACCTCATTTTTTGCTCTATTTTAAGGACAGACGAGGAGCACACCTCCTGCCCTAGGAGAGGAGTAGGGGATGAAGTGTCTCCAGGCACATCTGAGATGGGTATTTGGAGAACTCAGTTCTGGGAAGAAGCTAATGTGTACAAATGAATGTCTCCCAACCATTTAAAGTTTCCTTCTACAATTTTATGGAGTAGCCGTCTTATCTGATGGCTTGGAATATTGGTATATTTTAAGTGACATACATACATACATACATACATACATACATACATACATACACACACATATAAATTTTTTTTTTTTTAAGACAGGGTTTCTCTGTGTAGCCCTGGCTGTCCTGGAACTCACTCTGTAGACCAGGCTGGCCTTGAACTCAGAAATCTGCCTGCCTCTGCCTCCCAAGTGCTGGGATTAAAGGCGTGCGCCACCACCACCCCCCAGCCAAGTGACTATATCTTAATTAGTAAGGATAATGAATAAAAATGTTGGCAGAAATCTATTTAAGTAAAGAACATACACACACCTAGCTCTCATCAGTTAAAGGGGAACTCTGATAATTTGGGGGACTACCCACTGCTACTTTTTTTTAGTAAGAAAGAGACCTAACTGACAATAACAGGTCCTTATAGTTCAAAAAGTATGTCTAACCAAGATGATTCCAAAAACATTTGTTTAAAGAAGACAAACATTTTAGATTTTTTGCAGTTCTATGCATGATCACAGTTAGGAGGCTGATACGTAATTAAGAAAATGGTATCTACAGTCTAACTATAATATAGACAATAAGATAATATTAAATGTTCAACGTTGGTATTAATAACAATATACGAGTGAAAGGCCTTTAATACACATATGTATTAAATGTAAGAAAAAAAAAAAAACCTCTAGTATTTTATCTGGACATGGAAGTATAGGCCTTCATTCCAGAACTTGAGAGGCTGTGAAGCAGGAGGATTGCCAGGGGCTTGAGGCCAGCCTGTACTACACAGTGAATACTAGGCCTGCCAGGGTCACAAAGAAAGACCCAGCCTGGACAACCCCCGAAGAAAACTCTAGTATTCTGACATCAGCATTTAGTGTTTAGTGTTTCAGACATCCTTAAGAACACAGGCTCTCCACTCTGGTGAGAGCAATACCTTGCCAAGAGGTTTCCTGCTACACAACAAGTGGAATGGCGGAAAGCCAGTCTGTCAGTTGACTGGGGAAGAAAGGGAAAAGCCCAACACATTCAAACAGCAGGTTTCTAAACCAAGTTAAAATATTTTCTCCTTGACAAGCTGCTTCTATTTAAATGAGAACAGGGCAAATTTGGTCAATAATATGGATTACATATAATAAAAAGAACTTTAGATCACACTAGACAAGGATCAGAAAGCAGTGAACTTCAATTAAAGCCACCCAATTATGTAGCTAACTTTCGAGTCCTGCATATAAATTTGTTTTCAGCTTTGACCTATGAGTGGGTCTCAAGAGCAGCAACTATGGAGAAGGTAGAATCTGCTGCAACATAGCGGGGTCTCGAAATCAAACAAAGCAGGGGCAGAACACATGTCCCAGGTGAGTAGTGGCACTCAGATGCCCTTGTACTATGACAGGCTGTGTATGGGGTGAACACACACAGCTCCTGCACACAAGAGGCTGTGTGCCTTGGTTGTAGCAATGAGCTATTTGTATTTCTCTCCTGTCTGTGACAAGGACAGTGGTGACACCCTTAGGAATATCTTTCACTAAGGACAGTCTATAATCTACTTATGTGTAACTTATACTGAGGTTGAAGAATTCCTCTTGATTGGGGTGAGAAATACATCATGACTTTGGCTGGTTAGACAGCCTTGTCTCCTCTGGATCAGAAGAGTGGGTCTGTGTGCACACTGGTGGCCAAAGCTGGCAGAATACTGGAGAACTGGCCAGTTGATAATGAGGCTTCCAATCATGCCTAAGAGTAGATGTTCTTTTTAAACTTGGACTTACTTGCTCTATTTGGTCAGATGACAATAAAAATTTTCCAATACAAGTGATCTCTCAAGACTGCACTAATTTGCTCAGCGCCATTCTTACGTAATTCTAATAAATAATGCCTCCATCCGCCGTCCTTCTCTCTTTTTGATCCCCTTTTCTACTTATCGTCCTCTTTATTTGAAACAGATAATCTTGATCGTTACAACAATATCTTGCTTGCATTTTATTCAAATAATTCTTAAAAACAGCTTAAAAAGCCGTTTGGAATAACATCAAGCTTGCCATCAATCACCGGGAAAAATTCCGCTGGCGGTTGTATAAACATCAGATCAAGTCTGATGTCTTCAAGGATTTCAGAGTGAACCATAAAAAACTCCATTAACTTCTGACAAAGAATGCAAATTAATCACAACATGGGGTGAAATGAAATTAAAGGCTCTTTTCTAATCAATGACAAGGCACGATGAAATATATGTTACTATCTCTGCACCAGGGCTGCCGCCGACGCCGGCATGGCGCTTGCCAAGCCTGGAATGAAAAGTGTGGGCACAGACCCACCCACCCTCGGCTCAGGCCCTCCGCCCCTCCCCCAGAGCGAGCTGCTTACAAGTCTCAGAGATTCACAGCGCACACTAATCATCCGAATCTCAGGTGCATCCAATTTGTTATTCACACTCTCCCATGCCAGTGAAAAGCCTGGCGCCGACAGATGCACCAGGAACCCTAAATGACAGTTTTGGCCTCCGGAAGTAGGATCACTACAGCAAAATCTAGTACAGCCTCCAGGTGAAATGTCTGGAGCTCCATATGGAGCAGGGGAAATTAACAACAAGATGGAAATCACTGCAGCAGCGGGGAGTCGGAATTTTTGAAAAAAAAAATGAAATTTAAAGATGAAGAAAGAGAAGTAATAAATTAATGGGGTGTGAAAACATTCAAAGCTTTACAATACCAGGGGCACTATTTGCTCAGATTCTCCCCCCCCTTTTTTTTTTTTTATCTCGGGGTCATTTTGATGTAATTTATTAACCAAGATCAGGAATTGTAGGCAAAACAAGAACAATATTTTTATGTATGCAAAAGTACTTTGAGCACATTTGTATCGGAGTTAGCTTCACTTTCCTGAGGCATCCTGGTGCCCTGGCGGGGCCAGCCTCTCAAGTCTCCCTAATGGATGCACTAGTGTCCGACGCAGAGCCTCGTTGTGAAGTTTGAATGGAGGATGACAATGTTTAGCAGGCAATCATTTTCATTTCTCCCAAATTATGGTGTCATTAAACCATTGCCTACTGCCATGGTTTTTTTTTAAGTCAACTGACTTAGGATCCACATGACCGACTGACTACATGCTCTGGTCCTTGTCGGGACCCACAGATCTTTCCAGATTACCATTAAAGCTGAATTGTTCAATGGAGTTGGCTTTGTAAGATGTGGTAAAACAAACACTCCTTACAGAGTGCTCCACAGGCGCCTAGCATCTCAGGGCAGCGGGGTCGGGGAGGGCTCTGAGACTATCTGCATCCTCCTGTACTACTATACACAGGAGAGCAAATGGGCTCTGGGGACCAGCCTTGTCGTCACGAAAGCCTGGCCCATAGTCTCCTCTTTCCCGTACCCTCTGGCAGGGAAGCTGAATGAGAGGAAGTCTTGGCGACTGCCTGGGAGTTGGGGCAAGGGTATGAACAGCTACCAAGCTGAGGTGACAGAGCCAGTCACTGAGCTTAAATGTCTCCAAGTCCTAGACCCAACTGCACCCACTCGGCTTGGAGATGAGGTGTGTGGCCTGAAAGGTGCGAGGCTGGAAACAGTGCCCTGTGGCCGGATGCACAGCCTGGGGCTGGTCACACCAAGTGCTCAGGAGACCTGACCAGCGAAGATGTTGAGTGACTTTAAGACACGTACCATAGTTTTTTGTTTGATTGAGACAGTTTTGTGTATCCCAGGTTGGCCTCAAACTCACTTCATAGCCAATGATATCCTTGAATGTCTTAGCGTCCTGCCTCCACCTTCCAGATGCTGGGGCAAGCCAGGGCAGAACTCTACCCTCTGGGTCCCAGCCCCATCCCTGGTTCTCTTATAATAATGAACATTGCTGTCGTGGAGGCCCCAGCTTTTCTTCTTAGAATCCACAGCAGGCTGTGCTACTCTAAGGCCTAAAGGAAACTCTGCATGTGTTAGCAAACACCTGATCACACAAAATGATGACATTCACACAGAAGGGTGATCTCAAGAAGCCCAGCCTCTTCACAAGCGTTGTCTCTGGCAACTGACTCTATTATGTCCACGCCCTCCTCCTCATCTGCACCCTCACCCTGTATACACCCTGTCACCAGCTGGAGGAGGAACTGCTAAAGACGCTGTCAGCAGCACTGACGCTGAGCGGGGGAAGGAAGTCTGGAAGCTTGCTGCTCCTTCCAGCTTCACACTCTGCTCCAGTGGGGTTGAGGGTTGCTACGATGTCAATGCTGTTTTGAGCACAGCCTTGCTCTGGAGCCAG
Organism: Rhabdomys pumilio; assembly: GCA_030674055.1. Taxonomy (NCBI): domain Eukaryota; kingdom Metazoa; phylum Chordata; class Mammalia; order Rodentia; family Muridae; genus Rhabdomys; species Rhabdomys pumilio. Next base: position 32,613,064 of record JANHMN010000024.1, read on the forward strand.
GGGTGGGGACACACTCGGGCCTCTTTGTATTTTCCTAAGTGACCTCATATCCATTTCATTAGAGCAGCACAATCTCTTAAACCAGAAAGAGAAGGCAGACAGCAGGACCCTCCCCTCAGAGATGAGGAAGACAAGGTCTCAAGAAGCTTAGGAAGACATAGTGAAGGTATGGTGAATTTGTGATAGAGCCAAGTCTTTGATCCAAGCTCTGACTTGCCTGTGTGTTCTCAACTGGTCTCTAAGGAAGAGAGGGCCAGTCTGGTGCCTTGATTTGTCTTTGGGTTCAGAATGGCACTTCCCTGGCACTAACCCTAGCCTAGGAACTAAAAAATGACATGACCTGAGTGTTCAAGGACCATCCTCAGGATAGCAGAGTCTTCAGGATGGTGGACAGAAGACTGCTCTGTACAGTACTGAGCTTCAGTCACTCAAGACAGTCCAAGGCAGAGATATCTGCCTTCTAGGTGCCACGGTGTGGCTTGATACAATGTTTCTCACGATGGTGTGGCTTGATACAATGTTGCTCACGATGGCGTGGTTTGATACAATGTCAGCTCATGATCTTTAAGACTAGCATCTTGACTCAATTCAACCCATTCAACCAAAGTGGTCACAGTCAGCAGTCAGTAATGGTGACTGCTATGTCACACAGGAAGGCTGTCTCACAGCACACAGGAGTTCAGTGCATAGTGTGGGACACAGTGAGGGTGTGCTCTCATGATCCAGTCTCGGCAGTACCTCAGAAATAAACATTTTCCCCTCATCGGTTTCATTTTAGGGAAGAAGAAAGTAGTAGGAAAAGCACTGATTGGTTGCACGACTGACTTTTATATGTACGTGTGTGCTTGTGTGAGTCTACGTGCACTACATGCAAGCAAGAGCCTGCAGAGACCAGAGAGGGCACTGGATCCCCAGGAGCTGGAGTTACAGGCAGGTCTGAGCTGCCCAAACTCGGAGCTGGGAACCAAACCCTGCTCCTCTACACCAGTAGCAAGTGCTCTCCAGCACTGACCCATCTCTCCAGGCCATGAAAGGCATTTGTAAAGGCCATTTCATCAAGAACACAAAGCCTGTAGAGAAAATGTGAGTCACACGAAAAGCCGCTGACTTTCAGCAGGGAATCACCCAAACTTCTGATGAGAGATCTGGGGAAGGACCTGAGGGCATCAAGGCTGCTTTTATTATTTGAAATAAAAGTATCATTTTGATAATAGCATTCTACCATAATTTAAGGATTATTACTGCTAAATAGGTAGTTTACCCAATTAGCATTTTTCAACTTTTATTCAATTGATCAAATACAGGGATACTTAACCATTCAGCAAAGCAACACTTGCCTGTTCCCAAATCTGCTTGTGGTCTTCGAGGTCACATGCTGAGGACCACACATTCAGCCGGTATCCCTGCTCACTCACTCTGCATAGTAGGGACTTCAAAGATATGGCTACAGTTTCAATCTTTAAAATTTAAACAGTATCTTACTTATTATTACGGGGGAGGCACTGTGTAGAGGTCAGAGGTCACTTGTGGGAGTCCGTTTTCTCCAGTATGCCCTTTGGGTCCCAGGGATGATACTCAGGCCATCAGGCTTTCATGGCAAGCCATCCTGCAGGCTCTCAGTCTTTATCAATGGCTTGTAAATGTTCTATTAAGACTAGTTTAAGAGTTAGGTCATGAAGGGCCTCACGTTCGTTTCCAGTGTTACAGGATTATATGCATTAGTCAAACATTCAATTGTTTAAAATTACTGACAGACTTAAGAGGCTTAACAAAATAAATATTCAAATGACTATAAATCTTGACAGTGTGAGGCTAACATTCCAGAACCTAACCACTTGGAGAATTTCTCTTCCACTTATCTGGTGACTTTCAGTTGTGCAGGGAAAGGGCTTCGAGAGAGACTTCTCAGTGAGTGAAGGCCCTTTAAGTGTCCATGTGGGTGCGGGGAGAATATGCTGAGAACTGCTTCTAAAGACGGTTAGGGAGAGGGCGCCCCTCCTATTATTCAATAACCATGTTTGTGATGCATCTGCATAATCTAACCATGCATAAATTAGTATGTGTAATACAACACTTATTTGCATAATAATAGCAAGTTAATAGATGCTTAAAGAGCAGAGACCAACACCACCTTTAAATCAGACGTGCCTGCAGGCACTTTGGCCTGTTCAGACCACGATGCCAGAACAACAGTGCACATCAACCAGGAGAGAGCCGTCAGCCGTCCATTTGTCATCCCTCCGGACACTTTGCTTACTGCCCCAACAGCAGGGAGTCATTCTCAAGCCACAAAATAGCTTTATATTTTAACTGCTAGCATCCTTCTCTAGTAAAAATCATGAAGAATTTATAAAAATTGAGGATTTGCAATACTTGATACCGAACTATTTGTGACTAGGAAGGAACAAAATCAAAAAGGATTCAAAATCATAGGACATGAAACCGGGAGCCAGTGCCTCTGGTGAACGGTGACCCACATTAGCTGTCTTCACCCTCTGCTTCAGTTTAACTGGAATAATTTTATTTGAACCCAAAATGCTCTAAAGGGTATGAAGAAAACAGTGGGCCCCTCTGCCAACCTCCACATGAGCACATGGGGCTGGGCAGAAGGGACACCTCAAATGTCACACAAAGAGGAACATGATGGTCCCAGTCAACCTTTAACAAGGGAAAAATGTCTAGAGTTTAAAAAAAATAAAAAGCCAATAGAGACTTCTAATGACTCCTTTAAGAAACTGCTTTTCATTTTAACAGGACAGATTTATTTATATGTGGCTCAAACGTTCACAATCGCTTCCTGTACCTTCATACATAGGAATGAATGTCACAGTGGCAAATGGCAGTAATGAACAATCTTACCTGAGGATATGGAAACCTCCCAAGAGCAAGCTGGGAAAGAAAATAATATTTGTCTAGTTATAGATTTGCATGCAGGGCGGATCTCCTTAAGACAGACAAGGACTACATTTCAGAAATGCATCTAGCAAGTAAGAAAACATCCACACCTCTAATGCATGAGTCAAATTACTGCTGTAATTACATTATAAACTGTATTTAGAATGGACATTTTAATAGATAATATTTTATACGTATTAAAAACATTTTCATCCTAATAAACTGAATATTACCTCACACACTTTCTCTTAGGTGTATTCTCAGCTCTGGGAAATAATTCACACGTATGTGTGTGACAGTTTCTTTGGGACAGAGATGTACAAACCTGTGGGCCTTTTCTCTTGTGATACAGGAACATCCAGTTGGTTCTGGTGACACCTCTGTGGTTTTGGAGTGGGCTGCACTATGAAACTGAACCCTGAGTTATTCCCCTCCCCACTTGCCTCTCCACACTTCCCCGACTTCTGTGTAGCCTGACGCCTGAATGCCCCATGTATGTTCAAAACCTGACTGCCTACAAAGATTACTAAGGGATAGACGGAGGTGCTGAGGTTTCAAAGCTCTGCGGGTGATTTGAACAGCAACGTGGTAACAATGAACCACGAGTTCGTATGGTGGCCCTCTGAGAAGGCAAACACTCACTTGGACGTCTGTGTGTGCTGTGTGCCTCTGTGTTAGAATATCTAGTTAAGTGCCACACTGTATTCATATTCACGTACACTAATAAGTATATGAATTTTCAAGATATAAATTGAAGCTATTGTTATTTTGTTTGACTGATTTCCTCAATCTTTCCATGTTCAAATGAGAAAACATGTCAAATGAGGCAGAGGAGGCAGGGTGGATGCTTACCTGCATCAGCAGGGTCTCAGATGTTTCCCTGCGTCGGCAGGGTCTCGACTGCCGGCTGCCATCTAAGTGCTGCTATGTTGCCCCCACCCCTTCTGTTCTCACACAACACAAGCTGTAGGCTTGTCTTAGGACTGAAGACTGCAGGGTGTGCCTATACTTTTGTGAGTGTGCAGACTCACTCAGAAGTCTCTGTGGTCTGCTGTGGTGGGGGACCATTCTGTAATGACCTGACAGGCACTGAGGAGTGACCAAAAGATGTACCTATTACCACACTGATCTGTATGAGTTTCATCTGGGGTAAAGATACAGCACAAGAAAGATTTCACATCTAAAATGGCTAAGAGTCTAATAATTTAGAACACGCCTAAAACATAGTGGCTTAATCCCTCACAGAGAAATGTACGTATGTTCCTGGACATACATGTTGAACATATCACAGGGACTGAGGAAGATGTCCACATGACTGACTGGCAGAGGCAACTTGCCTACCACACATCTATGTGACCCAGCAGATGCCAATGCTCCTGGTCCTTGCAGCTTAAAGAATTAAGAAACAAGACCAGTGTGGTGTATGTCTGTAATCTCAGCACGTTAGAGTTATGGCAGTAGGATCCTGACTTCAGGATCAGCCTGGGCCACATAGTGAGGCTCCTTCCAAAACAAAACAAACACAGAGAAATAAAATCCGCGGAAGGCATAATGAACGAGAGCAGAATAACGTGAGAATCAACTCCCTCTCATCTTAGCACCAGGCCTCTGATGGCCAGTCATCATTGCTCTGCAGTGTGCATGCATGCACCTGGCCCCTCTGTCATAACTGGGACAGGGAAGCCAGGATGGCTGGTGTTGCTCATTTAAGTGCAGGGGGCCAGAGAGTAGACTTGGTGTGGGCAGGTTGGTGGTGGCCCCTCTGCCCCATGTGCTTAGGAAGAGGCAGCAGTGGCTGAGCTGGGCAAAGCAGCATTCCTGCGTATAACTTTGCCTCATGTTTATCTGACATCTATCCATTGGGACCTCAGTTCTGTTGGCATTTTGTAGGTGTGACCTCTTTGGATTTACATGGCACAGAAGGCTCCTTTGCCATTGACAGGTAGGTACCACTGCCATGGTAACAAGATTGTCACTTTCTCTCTTACGAGTGCCACCAATGGGCTGCTGTGGTGGCACGCTTACGGGACACAGCTCTACACTAGTGAGCTCAGGCAGGTGTGCCCTGATGCACTGAAGGCCCTTCAGACAACTCTGCCTTCACATGTGTCCTTACCCTTCCGTCTAATGTAGCCCCAGAGCTGTTGACTCCCCAGTACTTGTTTCATGACACAGTGGGGGGAATCACAAGGGTAGGCCCAGAACTCCTTTGTCAAGCTGTCAGTTGGAAGTAGAAATAGCACCCTGAGCAGACATGGCTGCATGAAGAACTTCACAGAAGTCAAAACAAGCACTGAACCCTTACGGGCGGGAGCACATATGCTGTGGGCCTTTCAGACGGCTGGGCCTGCACTGCTCGCAGCTCTTACCCTACTGGCCTATTAATCAATGTGCGTTTCCCCAGTTTTTATTGTCAAGGTATTATAAATTAGGAAACTTACAAAAGAGAGTGTGTAATCTTCTCCGAAATGGCCTGCAGATATGTCACTGTACTAAATGTGTTTCAGATTTAATGAAGCTTTAATGTCCTTTTTAATTTTGCCTGTTTCTGTATCACCAGGGGTCGGGCAAGGCAATCAGCACTCAAGAGGGTGGTTTGGTTTAAAACTAGGAAAAAACTCATTTGCTTATGAGTTGCACTGTATTTTCTTAATTAAATTTACTGAGTAAAATGGTTTAAGTTCAGCCAACCAATGACCTCTGTGTGTAGATTTAGATTTATAAATAGGTTAACAGTTAAAGTAAAGGGAGGAAAGAAGGACCGCAGCAAAGCAAACAGATTAGGGCTCGGCCAATAGGGATGCCCACTCACTCTGGCAGCCTCACGGGGGAAGCATTCAAATACAGGCAGCTTAAGTCCAGTGTTTTTTTAAAAAATGCAGTAAAAAAATGGAGACACACCAGCAATCCATCAACACACTCTCTTATCCCTCCACTCCCAGGAGGAGACGGGTGACTTTGTGCAGGACCTGGGACAGGTCTACTGTTCATGGCTGGGGTACAGCTGGACAGCAGGCATGGAAAGCATGCTATTTAATGTTAAATAAACAAGTGCATTTTAATTCCAAACACTAAACCGTCAACAAACTGCTCAACAGAGGTTGTGGGACACTTCTCGTATAAAGGACAGGGAAAAGGCTGTGGACGTGGTCACAGTTGGGGATGCACTGAAATAACAGGAACCACTAACATTTCACTGTGGAACTGGAAATATTCCTCAGAGTCACTTACTGATCTTTGATTTGACTGACCATAACCTACGAATTGTTCTTGAGGTAGCAGCACCGGAGTATGCTGGATTTTATAAAGTAAACAATAAATATATTTGGGCCTCTGTGTGTGTAAGACACACAGAGAGAGAAAGAGAGAGAGAGAAAGAACTAGAACAACTGTCAAACACATAACCGAAACCCTTTGCATTTTAACAGAAAGTTGGGGTAGAAAATCTTTACAAAGTCAGAACATGACAGGGAAATTACCCTCATGGGACTGTAGTGAGAAGAGGCAAGGCGGCCAGCAGCAGTGGAGGGCCGACGCAGATCAAGTCACCAACCCAGGCCAGCAGCAAGGCAACGGGATGAGTTTTAAGTTTACCCTTGCACTAAAAAGCACTCGGTTTTTAAAAAAATTCTTAATTTAGACATATCCTATGTTTCTCGGCATAACTGCAAATTGAAAATAAGCATTTTCAATATAGCTGAAGGGAGACTTTATAGTCCGAAATGTTCTAAAATTTGTTCTTAATTACCTCGTGTGCATTTTATACAATTAAACTTCCATCTAAGGATTTTGCATTTAGATTGTGTGCTGCAGTTAAGCTTCCATTTCATAGGAACTCGACAGCCACTTGGTGCACTGAGACACAGGAAATCTTAAAAAAAACAAAATAGACTTACTGAATGACATAGAATTCCCTAGGTGAGTTTTCATCCCAAGACCAATTTGCTCAGGCCTAAAGACCTAGCTTAAATCACCTCAAACTATGCTGGAGAAGACCCACAATAAATATTAAACACGTTCAAATCTACCCTATGATTTGACATTTCTTCCCGTGTACCAATTTCATTGTCCACTTATGGAATGGTTTCAAGAGAATCCAAAGGCTGTACCGGCAATTTGCCGGTGCCGGAGAGCTTCAGGGTTAAACTAGCAACAAAGAGCGCAGAAACACAGCGTCTTGAAGTAGGGTTTCAATTAAATGTGGAGGATTTAGCAATGCAGGACCACCCCCCCCCCCAAAAAAAACCCAAAGAGTTACAAATTAATTTAATCTTCTGCCTATCGTTTGCAGCTGCACTCCAAAGTGTCTAGGGCTTAAGAACAAAGCCTTGCAAGGCCTTGGAGTGAGGGAAGCTTCAATTTTTAATGTATAACGCCATTAGCTGCTAACTTGTGGAATCTGCAACCCCTGTGGAGGGGCATAAGTGCGAGTAACAGAGACTGATGAAATGACATATCTGTTCGTGCCTAGAACCACGAGGAAGAGGGTTATTACTAACACCATCAGGCCCCACAGAAATCTGCCCTAATAACCTTTGGGACCCTCCACATCCTCAGTTCTCGCTACATCAAATATATTGAAATCAAAACCTAATTCACTTTAATTAAAGACAATTAGTTTGTTTTGCTATTATTGTTTAACTCATATGTTGTGCTAATGCATTGGAAATTAAAGACGGGATAACAAATGTAATGAAGGTACCACACTACACACCTCCTCATCTAAGCCGGGTGAGATTATCTTCTCACTAGCATCTAGCTCAGGAAAGCTCAGGGATACATCATTAGAAGCCGATGGAGCTGTCTCCTCTGCAGAGAACACGGTAGAGCCAAGTCTGTCTCTTTCCTCGGTCAATTTATACTTATCTTGACATAATGCTTTCCTACGAACTCCAAGGATTTCTTTAACACAAACAGAATTATTGCCCAATGGAGGCACCAGAAGCTTAATTAATTTGCCCAAGGTCACATTGTAAGTTGGTGGCAAAGCTTGTTAAATTATTAGAACGCTGGGCTCTACAGATGTTTTGGCAATGGCAGGGAACCCTGTCTGCGAAGGCCCCCGGGGACTTCCGGTGCCCTGGGTGGACCTCAGCAAATAACTCATTATGCCTGCGCGAAGAGTGCCAAGTGCCCCTGAGAGCTGGTAAATAATATTTCTTTCCTCTTTGTGTAGAAAGAGCCTAACTGGGAGGTTCCCGCCAGGCTTGCTCCTTAACATGTGCCAGCATTTCTAAAGGAAATCCTTATCTTTGCCAGACTCCACAGATCTCGAGCAGATTTACTGTAACTTAAGGAGCCCAAACACAGAAACACAAAAGGATAAATCAAGCACTTCTCCATCACTCAGAAGGTCCTGCATTCTACCCCAGATTACCAGTGATCATGGAGGAAAGACAGCATTACAAATAAATGGTTCTAATACAGCATTGCTGTTTTTCTAATTAGAAATGGGCTTATTACAGTGGACACTTAAATGGGGGAGAGGGCGACAGTAATTCACAAACACAATATCCTAATGCTGGTCCTTTAATTGCTTTATTCGTTTCACTGTTAGAAGTGATTGCTTGCTGTGGCCCGACCACGAATGCTCAAAAGCATGATACATTGAGGTCTCAACCTGGGCAAACTGTACCTAAACTCACACTTTATTGCAGCTTAGTTCACAATCTTCACCTAATATAGGGTTATCTCCCAGTGCAGCCAGAGGATAAATCACCCTGGAATATTACTCCGGCAAAGTTTAGCTGTGTGTGAGTGCAGCATATGGGCTTTCGAGCCACTGAAGCAAAAGCCCATAAAATACACTAATTACTGGAAGCTATGGTCACTGAGTGATTGATAGTGCTCTGTGAGGCAACTTCCTCATTTTCAACTCTTCTGACGGGCTCATCCTCCACACAGCAATTACTAATTCATGACCCACCCCTCAGGCATCGCTACCTTGCTCCTAACTCTCCCGCTAGCAAAGTACTGCCAGAGCTGGACAGTGTCTTTTCTTCATCCTGAAGGGTCAGCAAGGATGATAGAAAGTAGATTCTATGCTGAATACAATTGTTTTGAATATTTAAAGGTTTCTTGGGCTTCTTAACACTGCTGACCTGAAACACAAGCCTTCTTCTCCCATATTTTACTTGCGTCATTTTTTAATATAAATGTGTGTGTGTGTGTGTGTGTGTGTGTGTGTGTGTGTGTGTGTGTGTGTGT
>JANHMN010000024.1:32622175-32639406 GCA_030674055.1 Rhabdomys pumilio
TGTGTGTGTGTGTGTGTGTGTGTGTGTGTGTGTGTGTGTGTGTGTGTACATGCAAGTCTGCTGCACATACATTTATCTATCTGTCTGCACTACACTAAACCAAGACATGGCTGAACAACTTTTGGACTGAATACTGTGTTTAAAGGTACCATATTAATTTCAACTAGGCCACAGTAAATACGAGGCTGCTAATTGTTAAACTTAATAAAAAAATATATAAAAAAAAAAAAAAGAGGGGAAAAAAAGCCTGTTTAAAAGCCTATTTTTGTGGCCTTGCAGACATTCTAATTGTTCTATGTTGATTTCCATCAGTGGCTCTGCTCACGAAATGCTAATTAAAATATCTGGCATATAACAAAATCTCTAAAAGTCACTTACAAACAACTGCAAAAAGGTCTCCTTTGATGGCGGTCGGTGCATTAGAGGAGACGGTGTGAGATTTTGAATCAGAAAGATGTAAAGTTGAGTTGGGAGGGATGAAAGCAAGCACTTTATGTTTGTAATAGAAAAAGCGTTGTTCCTCAAGTGACTGCACAGCCCTGACTGCAGTAGCAAGGGAGGCTCCTATCGGGAGCCTTAGCTGGTGTGACAGATGACAAATGGGGTCTGCCTGCCTCTCAGGACACAGCTCCCTCAGATACCCTTGCTTTTCCTCCTCTGTGGGGAGTCTGCTCCAGAAGACTCTGGCCACAACTGTGCAGACAAATCCATACTCCTGGTTTTATCACAGCCTACCTGGTAAGAGACAGTACTAAACATCTCCCTGTATCTCTAGTACCTGGTGGAGTTCAGCTCTGTGTACAGCGAACACTAAGCCAAGAGCTTTTTATGTACTCCATGACACCAGAAATACAATTCGGGCCAACAACAGGCATTAGGTGTTTATGCTAAATGGGGCTGGAGACACTTTCACTTGTGTGGTCAGCCTAGAAAGGCGTGGTTTGGTTGGCTAGCTAAATGTCAAAATGGCCATACTACATGCTCTTCAGCATCAGGGTCTGATGTCTTATCTAACACATCTCTACCTAGAGTGGCCAGTAACTACTGCTTTCCCATATCTATCGGAAACCCATCTCATGTGCTCACTGCTAACCACTGTAAGCCATGGAAGAACTAAAAAGTGACATCCCTTTAAGGTGAGTGTAATTCTGACCCGCCTCTGACAACAGGTGCCTTCAGCCATGCCACATCTCTCAGAGGACAACGTCCATGGCTCCCAACTCTACACTGCTCTCTGCAGTCATGCAGCTGAGGATACTTGAGAAGACAGCAGGGCGGGCGTTTAGTCTACTGAGCTCAGGTGAAACTTCATTTCTATTCCTAGTTCAAAGTCAGGAAATCAAAATGGGACGACACTGTGGCACGCGTGGCTTGGTGTGTGCTGCTGCTCCAGCTGGATGTGACTGCTGCATCCAGCCCAGCCATCATCACTTAGCTCAACACCATTTCTTCCAGAAATCCGGTAGTGTGCTATGTTTTCAAGACGGACCTCACACAATCCCTAACCAGGATGCTTTTACAGACTGACTGACCTTGGTGCTTCCTTATCAGGAGCCTACGTTGTTTCAGCAACACAAGGCAGCATCCATTTTGTCCCATTTCTGAGGTTGGAACTTAACAGTCCTGCAGCTCTTACCGGCTTACAACACAGGTAGAAGGAAGCTAGCCATGAGGAGGCAGAGGAGGAGAGTGTCCGTGGAGCAAGTTTACGAGAACAGCTATGCCCTAGCCTCCCTGCTCTCCACTCAGGTGCCACACGTTGGTGAAGCAGTGTGGATCCCCCATTCTTAAGTACTCTGGAGAACAAGCTCCAGAGGCCCTTCATGCTGAAAGGGACGGCTGAACCCTGCTAGGACTCCTGACTCACAGGATCCCGAGGAAATAAATGTTTGATTCTTTGAGGACTAATTTAGAGTATCTTAGTAAACAGGAACAGATAGATGCAGGGTTCTCCCAGGCTTTGAGGGCAGCCTTCCCTCTCATCTGCACAGCTTCCTGCCAGGAGCTCCCAGGGGCAGAGTCTGGTGCCAACACAACTCTGGACAGATGACTACACCGAACTCTTCCCATACACTTCCTATTGCCTCTGATATATCATCGACCAGATTAATTTTTCAATAAAATGAATGAGCCCTTGGTTTCTGGGAAAGAACAGGCACTTTGCACTGCTGTGAGACAGCCCCACCCTGAGGGCACTGTCCAGTGGGGCTGGGAAACAGCCTTGGTCTTTATAGAATGTCCTGCTCACTCACTGTCCCTCTTGTAACTCCTGTAACAAGAGCAGCACACGCCATCTGAGAGACAGAACCAGCTGCCCTGCGCAGCCTGGCACAGCCATGTAAGCTTCTGGAAAGGCCCTTTAAGTTCTCTGGCTCTCAGCATCCTCACAAAATGGGTGGTTTGATACTTACAAAGTATCAAACTAACTTATCATCATTTCCCATCACTCCAGGCAGAAGCTTACGTAGGGTGGCAGGTACCAGAGGCTTACTTAGTTATCAGTTCAGATGAAGAGCTGTGTGCCACCCTTCTGGTTAGAATGTCATTGAGCAGAGGAATGCCAACAGTTCTAAAGAGGAAAGAGCACCAGACTTCATATCTCAAAGTCTCAATTCTGGGCTGCATGGCATAAGCTGCATGTGGCATTGGTGGGCACGTGCCACCTCTAGAGTGGCTTTCTCAGTGGTAAGGGGCACTGGATTGAGGAGGGAGAGGATTCTAGGAGCAGAGGATCTTGCCACTGGGTGTCTCTAAGTTGAACAGTTGCCTGAATTGTCAGTCTTGTGGGACACAAGTCACCAAAGACTGACTGGTTTCCTCACGTCCTTTCTGATCTCTACTCAGGAGGTAATCCCATGTCACCAGCTCCTCACATATCCGAGGACTTCTGTCTAAGAAGTTATGAGGGCCAGAAGAAGCACCCTTCTTCAAACCATGGGCTCCATGGAGGCAGGATTTTGCAATCTTGCTCACAACAGGCACCAGTGATGGTCACAGGGCCTGAAATGCACAAAATAAGCTGTATTTGATCTACACTCATACTGGTCTCTTCTATAAAGAATTTCTTCTGGGACAAGTGGCCATTTAATTCCTACTTAAATGTCCTCAGGGACATTTCCATTGCCGAGTGGAAAGATTATCAGGATTTATCTATTAGAAAAGTATATTGATCTGAGCATAGTGGCACACACCTTTAATTCCAGCGCTCAAGAGGTAGAGGCAGGTCTACGGTGTGAATCCCAGGACAGCTGGGGCCAAACAGAGAAAACTCTGTTTTGGTTTTGCTTTGGAAGATTTGGCTCAATGGATGTAAACCAACAGCTTGCTTCTTCTCCACCAATAATGCACCAAACATCTGCACTGAGGTGTCAGGTGCCAGTACTCTCTATCTCTTTATTTTCTATGACAAGATTGTTGATTCTGTGGTTTTTTTTTTTTTTAAAAAAAAACTCCAAATTTGGTGTGTCTATAGGTGAGGCGACATGGGTGTGTACTGTTGGAAAAAATATTTCTATTAGCCCGAAATACATCAAAATGATAAAATGCTTATTTGGAATTACAAGTACCTGCCCTGTCCTGCTTTATTAACCTCAAGGCTGCTGAACACAGAGCACAGAGCAGCTCAACAGTGCTGCATGCAGGGGAACCACTAGCACTGTCTGCTAGTTCCATAGTCATGCAGCATGCTGACCCTGGAGAATGCACATTTAGGCTAGGCTCTTTGGGACCCTGCAGGACTGGGCCAGGTGCTATGTCACCTGCTAAAGTCACTTCAACAGCTTTCCTCCCACTCCAGCAAGTTATAAGACATTAGACCAAAAAGTCCCGGAGTATAAAAATATCAAGTTAGGACATAATTCTGGAAAGATGAGCTGGAGTAGGGGATGGGTGTCAGAAACGGTTGATTGTTCTTCTCCTCCACAAGAGCAAGGGAAGGGTAGTCCCCTTCCAAGGGAGATCCAAAGGAAGGCTCCAGAGCCACACCATTGCAACCTGCCCATGCTCTGAGAAGTGTGCTCTCATAAACAGGGATGCCCTCCCACAGCTGCAAGGGCAAACCAAGCTCACTGCAGAAGGTTCAACCTCTGCTCACATTTTTAAAAAGGAGGAAGTAAGTCGGGGGGCACTGAGTGTATGGGATGGAGGGTTGTGGGGACACAGAGGCAGGAGGGCTGCTGCAAATTTGAAGAGCATGCTTTACAAAGCAAGTTCCAGGCTGGCCAGAGATACATATTAAGATCCTGTCTCAAAAAACAAACAATAATAAATTTAAAAAGGAGGACTATCAAAGCTGAGCAAATCATACTCATACTCATAGTGTTGGACCACAGCTGCTCCAGGGAGGGCACTAGAGCTACCTGTCACCCCTCGGACCAGGTTCAAAGGCTCACAGGTGACAAGGAGCTAAGTCAGGAGACAAAGCCTCAGCTGGACACCCACCTGAGACAGCTCCCCCACTGTGGGTTTGTTTTGTGGTTTTGGCAGGAGGTGGAGTTACTTCTGGGTAATGTTCTGACGTTTGTATTACCTGCTAAAACCATGGCACACACAGAATGCTCGTCTAAAAGAGCTTGTCTTTGCCTCCCCACTTCCTCTTTCTTCTCCAGTTTTGACAGCAAGACCCCGAGGTGACCCATTCAGGTGATTCCCCTGCCTCCTGCTCCCTCATGATGGGATGACAGGTGTGTGCCATGTTACCTGGCTGAGAAGCTTCCCTCCCTCCCTCCCTTCTTTTTCCCCCACTTCAAAGATTTCTGTGTAGTCCTGACTATCCCGGAACTTGCTCTGTAGACCAGGCTCGCCTCAAACTAAGAGATGTACCTGCCTCTGTCTTCTTAGTGCTGGGATTAAACAAAGCATGTGCCACCATGCCACCTGCAGCTTACTTCTTATTTATCTTATTTTATGTACACTGGTGTGAGGGTGTTAGATCCCTTGGAACTGGAGTTACAGACAATTGTGAGCTGCCATGAGGGTGCAGGGAATTGAACCTGGGTCTTTTGGAAAAGCAGACAGTGCTCTTAACCACTGAGTCATTTCTCCAGTCCTGCAGCTTACTTCTTAAAATGACTTTATATGGTTATTAATGTTAAATGTTTTCAAAATATTCCTGACTATTATGCTCTAGCCTTGTTTCAAGAATGTGTTTACTCATTACCTTAACAGGTGCAGCAAGGAAAGCGATTGTATTCTCAGAAATGTGTCTGACAGTTTTTTCCTTTCTCCTTTTTCTTTTCTGTAGCCCTGGCTGTCCTAGAACTCACTATATAGACTAGGCTAGCCTTGAACTCACAGATATTTGCCTTCTTCTGCATCCTGGGTGCCAGGATTAAAGGCATATGCCACCACATCTGAACTCTTGCAAAAAAAAAATCTATGTATTATAAAAATTAAAATTATGAGGACAAAAATATACCACATGCCACTAAGAGATTAGTGTTTATTTTTTCCCCTAGGAGGAAGACACTCTCAAATACCTATGGCTCTCCTACATGGCAATGTCTTAGTTAAAACTGGTTGTCTGATGAGTTCTGGTTTGTTCTGCACAGCACACTTGCTCACCTGGTTTTCTCAGTTTGCTCCCTGTCTGTTTTGCTTTTGTCTCTGGAACACAGCATGCCCCGACTCCCATTTCCTCAGGCTTTCACTGCACTGGCTTCTCATGTGCTTGCTCTCAGCCCTTCCTCAGGCTTTCACTGCACTGGCTTTAGGCCCTCATGTGCTTGCTCTCAGCCCTTTCAGGCCTTTGTCTTCACACATCTCGTTAAGAGTAAGGCACAGTTCTAATGTTAGCAACGGAAGATGTAGAGGAGGAGACTAAGCCACAAGTTCAAGGCTGGCCTGGTCTACTTAAGGAACACCAGTCAACTTGTGCAACACAGTAAAAACAGCTCCTGTGTGGGACATGTGGACTGGCTGAGGGCTTCCTGTGAGCTCCATCTGGTTGGGCAGCTGTTGGTAAACACCCAACCTCTGGATCCATTAGACTTCCTGACCAGACTTCCCTGGACAAAGTCCTTGCCAATCTCTTGCCTGTGGTCTTCGCCACTAGTGATCTAGCAGCAATGCAAGGGGTATGCAGTGTTTATTCTTACTGGTTACGGGGACCAAGTTTTTATGGCCCCCGGTGCCTTCTATTCTTCCAGAGCCTCTACTCAGTCTCATGGTGGGCCTGGATAGAGTCACTGGTTTGTCTTATACGCTGAATTGGGGAGATGGTCTGTGGCTAACAGTTTCACTGCTTCTCAAACAGATTCTGAGGGCTTAGGGGCTGTATACTCTCAAACTATAAGTAAGGCTTTGGTTTAGCCCCAGAAAAAAGAAGCAAAAACAAACCTCTGAAACAATTCTCTAGGTTCCATCTTTTCTCCCAGCATTGGGGTGTTTTTCTCCAGCCAGGCCACTGCCCTTGCTTGCCTTGCTGCTGACGGAGGCGTCACACTCTCACCAATCACTGTTCATCTGTTTTAAGCACATCCAGTATCTGGGGGAGGCTGCTGTGAATGAGGACTCCTGGAAAGACCTGTCTACAATGACTGCAAGTGCAGGACTGAGGAAAGACTGGAATGCTGCAGGCCCGCCTGTTGGCTAAGTACCTCATCTCAGGCTAGTTCTAGGCCTTCGGAGCAGCCATTCTCTGCCCACCTCTGTCTGAAGTAACACCTTGCAGCTAATAGCTAGGAAGCTTTTAGAATCTATTAGCTTAGCAGACTTAGTTCTCACTAGTTCTCTAAAGCTAAGAACACCATGAACATCTTGGGCCTTTAGACTCTCCCCTGCCTCTCTGGAGCTGCCTCTCTGGAGCTGCCTCTCTGGAGCTGCCTCTCTGGTACACTGTTGACCTAGGTTAAACCTCCCTTGATTTATGACTTCCTCCGTTCTGTAAAACAAGGAAACTTATGAAATTGCTTCCACACTGGAATATGGAATCTGAGATAACCTAAATCTGTGTTCCTGCGTCATGGCCACTCAAAATGACTCCAGAATCAGCTCTAGCTTATCACTGGTGAGATGGGCGCTGTGGCTTTGTGGTGACGCTGTCCTCCCTTAAGCTGCTCTCCTCAGTGGCGCCTTCACTGTTTTGTCAGTGGTGCTTGAGTTGAGTGGGATCTAACCCCGCTCTCCTCATCTCCAGTCAACTGGCTAGCTGTGAGCACTTTCGAAGTTACCTCCTTTTACTGGAAGAGTTGGTAATGCCTCTGGTTCTCACTGCGGCCTGACCCCACACTTGGGTAGAGCTGCTATCACAGAAGCAGAGACTGAGACCCCAAGACACCATGTACTGCAGCCAGGGTTCTTTGCTTAGGCTGCTATGGCTGAGGTGGAATTTGAATCTGGGTCTGCTGTGCTGGCAGAAGAGAAATCACTTCTTCATGTGTGGGTGACAAGTGACACTCCACGACACTTCAAACATCTGTCAAAGGCTCTATCAAAGTTAAAATCTGGTTTTTGTTTTCAGCAACTACGTTAAAGCTATATTATACAAGTTGGAAATACTGAGCGAAAAAAGATTCCTGAGAACCCACTAGGGCACTGGAATGGCACTGATAACGTAGGGCATGAGGGCATCAGATGTGAATTCTGTATAAATTGCTCAGCTATGAAGTAGGAAATGCCCATGTCACAAGCCAAACGTAGATGACAGTCAGAAGAACAAGGTGTCATTCTCAGCTGCCGAGAACGGAGCCAGCATCATGAAGGATGCATGTTCCAGTTATATCTTGGGCAGATGAAGAAAATGGCATTCATACAACAGGAGTGTCACAGCGCATGGACTTATTTTGGTAAAGGTAATTCTAAACTTTGAGAAAGGGCTGGGGGCACAGCTCAGAGGTAGAACATGTATCAATGGGAAGCCTGAAATGCCTTCCCTGGCACTACAGAAAAACAAAACAAAACAAAACGAAACGAAATGAAACAAAACAAAACAAAACAAAACACCCCCCCCCCAAAAAAACAAGTTGAAAAAAAAAATAACTTAAGAAAAACTGTGTCAAAACAATGGAGCCCATAGAAATCCGTAGGAGGTGGTTTTACTTTGCTGACAGTGACCTTGTGTGACTCTGTGAGCATGCTCTTCCCCTATCTGGAGACATTTTCTAAGCCGTGGTCCTTGCTTTCATCACTTAGCACATCATTCAAAGCACTTGGGTGGAGCAGCGCGGTGCTGAAGAGGAGCCTCGCAGGACTGGATGACACACCAATTAACCAAGCATGTCGAGCCAGCCTGCGCTGCGCCTCAGACTCAGGAGACAGGAGGGAAGCTGCAAACAAAGGCAGAGAGAGCGGGGACAATGTGAAAAGAGCAAGCGTGTGCTGGAGATGGACTTGCTGTCTGACTCATTCCTGCGGAGAAGTCTATCGGGAGACTATTCACTGCCAACCTCAGTGAGGTTTGTGAGAGCCCTCCCAACAGAGCCCCAAAGCAGAGCCCTGTGGGCTTGGTGCCTTTCCAAAGGCAGTTTTACGTGTTTTGTTCACTTCATTTAATAATTTTTAAATGGTTTATTTGTTTGAGATGGATTTATACTATGTATTCTGGCTGGTCTGGAGCTCCACTGCACAGACTAGACCAGATCGGCCTGCCTCTGCACCCTCAGTGGCATTGAAGGTGTATTCTTCACACCCTTTACTGGAAGGTGTATTCTTCACACCCTTTACTGGAAGGTGTATTCTTCACACCCTTTACTGGCCTTCAACCTGGACCCGCTAAACCCCTAGCGTCCGTATGCATGAGTGTGCGCGTGTGATGGAAGACATGTGAGGTGCATGAGAGAGCACATGTGGGCTACCTTGACTATATCGGAGGTCAGAGGACAACTCTGTGATCCCTGCACCTTAAAGTAGGTTCAGCGATTGAACTCAGGTCACCAGGCTTGCAGAGCAGGGCCTTTACCCAAAAGGCCATCCCAGCAGACCGTTTTTGTTTTTTAGAGACGAGGTCTTGATGTGTACCTCAGGCTGGCCTCAAACTCAAAATCCCCCTGCCTCCACCTCTGGAGTACTGGGATTTCAGATGGTTTCCACCATGGCAGGCCCTTGCTCCTTTATAACACTCATGCCCACGCTGGGCACAGGGTAGAGGACAGAGTGCACTGACGGTTTCCCTCGGAAAGAATACCTTTTGAACATGTGGCTGTTTCTCTCCCATTTACAAATTTATGTTGTGACACAAATGGCATAATATGAAGACTAATTAACTAGTGAAAATCAAGTAAGCAGACTCTTCTCAGCCACTCTCTGCAAGACTAGGTAAGGCCTGCACTGCTTATAGAATTAAGAAGCAGCCTCAATGTGGTTTTGGCACCCCTACCCTAAAGATTATGAAAAATCCTTTAGTCTCAGCAAAAACAAAGCTCTTGTTTTGGCAGGTCAGGCCAATTCTATCCCAAAGTTTAGTCCTGAAGTGCTCAGTAGCGCACCAGGTGAACAGGTCTGAAACCGTCACCTGGTCCTGGGCCCAGAAGCCTTGTAAAAGTGGCAAACAAGTCTTGTGGGGTGGGAGGAGCCTTCCTGCTTGCCACAGCTCAGGATCCTCAGTCTGGCTGGTCTCACCGTCTTCTCCCTTACTCTCAGCACTTTTACACTGGTTTTTGGTATGTCTTAAAGGAAGAACTCATGTCCACCTGAGTTTTCTTCCCCACTACACAGTGAGGCTCACACCAGCCCACATGCTGAGACCTCCTTTATTTAGCTTCAGAACCAGCCCACGGGAGGGGTGCCACAGACACTTGAAAGGTCTGTGTGGGAAGCCGTAAGCACATAGCAGGCAAAGGGAGCGAATCTCCTAACCATAAGCACTGGCCTCAACTCAGGGTCAATAGTCTCTATTCAATCTTTGTGATACTTTGCCAACTCCAGATATTTCATACAGCTGACAACATCTGGAGGAGACTCACTTTATCCCAGGAGCAGAGGGCTGCTGGCCTGAGAGGAGATGGGGGCAGATAAAAGATAGTCTGATATTAAAGGTTCTTTGCTTAAGGCACAAATGTAGCTGTCTGCAATTCTTTTTATCTACACATTTTAGTGGCATGCTGCATTATCTTTATGAGAGAGTTCGGTGAGAGGTCTTGCTACAGCTCCCCATGGGGGACCATGACAGCACATTAGCAGGGAAGGGGCAGCAGGAAGGAGTTGCCAAGGATGAACCATGGAAAGGAGGGTTTACAGAATGGGAGGCAGGGTCCTGGAGACCCCAGCAGACACAGAAAAAAAAAAACCACTGAGAAAGGTGTGCCCCATGCCAGGAGACTTGTAAGACCGTACTACCATCTGATCCCTCCTTAAGGGTTTACAGTAGTCCAGAGTGGGTGGGATGACTGTGGAAGGAATCACTGTTTAGTCCCTCCTCCTGATGGCAAGCTCACTTGAAGACCAATTCCACTCAAATGTCAACCCTCTGTCAGCCCCCTGCTCCCCATGAGGTCTTCATCTAGACCGTCACCGAGGCTTGTCACTTCAGGGTCCTAGTGTCTTTCCTAGTTATGTAGCCAGTGCTCTGCACAGCTTACCCACAGCATCTATACCAGGAGAACTGACAGAGGCAGGAAGGAAGGAAGGAAGGAAGGAAGGAAGGAAGGAAGGAAGGAAGGAAGGAAGGAAGTAGGTAGGTAGGGAGGGAAGCCTACCCATGGCATCTATACCAGGAAAACTGACAGATGAAGGAAGGAAGGAAGGAAGGAAGGAAGGAAGGAAGGAAGGAAGGAAGGAAGAAAGAATGGCTTCTTTCTTTGGAGTGCACGCAGAGAGCTGTTTTAACAGTGAGAGCAGAGGCAAACCCCCTTCACAGTACTGAATTCAGGATGTAATTTGTCCCTCAGACTTTAAAATGCCACAGCAACACACACACTTCTGTCTATTGTGTGCTCATGTGAGCATGAAGCAGCATGTGTGCATGCTCATGTATGTGTAGAGACAGAGGTCAACCTTGGGTAACACCCTTTAAGAGGTTTTTAACACAGGAGTTTCCACTTGAGCTTGAGCTCCATGACTGGGTAGGCTGGCCGGCCAGTGACTCCAGGGTTACTTGGCTCTGCCTCTTCAGCACTGAGATTACCAGCATGCTTTGCCAGCTACGTTTCTGTGTGGGCGCTGGGGATTGAACACAGGTCCATGTGCCTATGTGGAAAGTGTTTTACTGACTGAGCTATCTCCCCAGCCCTGACTATTTATTTTTTTAAAATGTAGCTCAGGCTAGCCTTGACTTCATGAACTTCCTGTCTCAGTGTTGAAGGCTGGGATTACAGATGTGTCTGTAGTAGTTTTGAATAGTACTTATCACACTTATAACTCAGCCTTTGAGTTCTCATCTTGACCTCAGCTCCCAGGCCCATTGGATGACATTTTTCTCACACTGACCCCAAGAACAAAGGCGCTTGGGGCGTTCCTGCAATCTTCAGTCACAAAACTCCACAATGTCTTATCTACAGACTCAAAACCCCATCTCTCTTTAACATGAATCTCTTTAAATTTGGTATAAAACGTGTGCCAGGGGCTATACTCTATTCTCTAGTGACTTTTCTTCCACTACCTACGTTGGTCACAAGTCACTTGCTTGCCCGATGGGCTAGAAGCCCTCTAAGGCCAGTGACTGCCACCCCGTAGTCTCAGATGGCCCTCAGTTAAGCGTCCTGTCCCTCTTGACCACTGTAAGCAGTCGTCACCTTACAGCCTGCCTCACAGCTCACTCCTTCTCACCTGCTTCCGTGCTTACAGAGAGCGGAGGAGGCCAGCCCTTGCAGGCCCTCAGCCAGCTACAGCCTGCTCTGCACTACGTCATGTGTCTGCTGATGCCCACCCCTCCCACACTGAAGCTCGATCCTTCTCACACAGTTCTCTATGCCCAGCTCTCCTCAGGACTGCGAATGCAGAGGCCGTTTTCTTCAGTGTCCCAGGGACAATTTACTAGTCTGCCTCCAGGACAAATGAACACCCTGGCAATCTCCCTCCCTAGGACGCATCCCCTCTCCATTAGGCTTCACACGGCTGGTGCTTAGAAAGTTACGGACGGGTACGTGTTTCAGCACATTACCTTTATTGGGCATCTACCAGTCCTCCTACCTACTCCAACTGATCCTCTTGTCCCCGCGCCTGGACTTCTACAGACGTGCTCCATGGAGCACTGGGACCTGCTAAAAACTCCTCTTGCTCCCAGGACAACGTCTGAAGTCTTAAGCCTGTCCATTTGTGATCTAGTCCCTGGCTATCTCTCTGACGTAATTTTTCCCAGCTTTTTCCTTGATAACTCCGCTTTATCAAGTACAGTATCAAGAAGGAAGAACAATCAATTGGCACAACCCACTACCTTCCTGAGACCAGCCTGGTCATGCTTCTTTACTAGTACTTTTCCTGAGACCAGCCTAGTCATGCTTCTTTACTAGTACTTTTCCTGAGACCAGCCTGGTCACGCTTCTTTACTAGTACTTTTTTTTTAAGGATAGTATCATGCAGCCTAGGCCGGCTTCCAACTTACTGTGCATCTGAAGAGGATCTTGAACCTCTGATCCTCCTGCCTCCACCCCTGCATGTTGGCATGACAGTTGTATGCCACACTGGCAAGTAAACCAGGCCTTCATGCTTGCTATGCCATGATTGTATCAACCGAGCTGCAATCCTTGCCCTCTTACCAATGCGTCTATGCTTCCAGCAGGTGAGCGTGTCTGTCTCAGGCACACAGCTCTCCTGCAGCTGCTGAAGTACAGGAAACGTAACCGCAGCGGGGCTGTAGAATGTCAGTCCGTGGCAGGGCTCAGACCTCACTACTGCAGAGAAGGAACTTTAGCTGCTGAGCCTAACGGGGCCTGTAGGCTGCCCAGGATCACCTAGGAGACGGGTACCAGTGCTGGCACTACAGCCTGGGTCGTCTGTTCCCAGCATCGGATTCTGAACCACGTGACTCCTCAACTGTTCTGTACTGTGCTGATCATTTATACAACATAACCAATGGGAATGACTTAAAACACCAAAGGGAAATTCCACACTAGCAAAGCTGCGGTCCCACAGGTCAGAGTTAGTTCATCCTGAAACAGGCTAACGACAGAACAAGCCCCCTGGATCCTGCTGAGTGCCGGGTCCTGAGCTCCACCTGAGAGCCGCAGCCTCTCAGCTGCTGTGCACACAGTACAGCTCCTCTTAGATTGCCTTTCAGGGAAAGGCAGAAGAATATGGTTTAATAAACATTGAGCATTTGATTCCGGCGCCCTTCCTGCTGTGCAGGTGAGCTGGGTCTGAAGACATTTCCTTCCAAATACAATGGCATTCATGCGTTACGAAGATCACAGGAAATGTATCTGACCAGACAAAAGTGATAGGATTGTGATGGAAACTTGATCTGTGGTTATTTAAACATGTTCCTATTTTTTAAAAAAGGTTTCTTTGAAGGTAACTCATGGGATTGAGAAGCTGTTCTTCAAGCCCCAGTAAGCGCTCAGGTTGTCTAGGAGTGCAGTTCCTGTGAGCAAGGTGTCTTCCTAATGCAAACTGTGTGTCTATTCCTCAGCATGGAGTTCTAATGGGACTGCACCTGGCTCACTGAGGAAAACAATCCATTCTAAATACAGCAACACAGAGTAAAGACATACAGTGTGCCACATACACATGCCCGCCACACCGCCTCCACCCACATGCACCCGTCATTTATTAGAATGAAGTAGGTTTTTTTATCTTTATAAAACAGAGAGACAAATAGCATGTATGCAACATATATATCCATGTGACTATAGCCAATCTTTTAAAACAATCCCCTATGGATATCACACATGCACATTCCAAGGCTGCCCCCACTCTGTCCTGTCATGGAATCCTCCTGCAGAGAACAGGGCTCCAGACCATGCAGAAGGTCCACCCAGTGAACAGTTCCCACATGCACATTCTCAGGGACTTGGATTGAACTGGTCTTGGGTGGGGTTGGCACTCTTGTCTTTTTAACAGGCACTGCAGGTATGTCTCACACAGGCGATACATGAGAAGCAGTACTCTAGAATAATGCAGACTCAGTCTAAAAGCCATATGGGTTATCAACAGGAAGTCTGCGGAGTCAGAGGATGTGCAGTGCATAGACACTGGAGGTCCGTGTTTCTCTTTCAGAGGCTCCATTCTTCCCAGTGGGGAGTATTTAGTCAGGGCTTATCAATGACCACAAACAGCGACATACCTCCATGAAAGAGATTCCTAAGCTCCACACGTCAGAATGGATCCCATACTGCTCTCCTGAAATTCTTTCTGGCTGTAAAAGAGCAGGAGGGAGCTTGTGAGCTACTGAAAGTTACCCCAGGCAGTGCACACCAAATGTGAGCTCAGCTAATGTGGAAATCCCCAACACACACACACTCTCACTCCTAGAGGTAACAGAGAACCCTGCACACAGGCCCTATGAAGACCACTGTCACCAAAGTTGTAAATGAAGGCTCCAAGTAGTGAGTTATTTTGGGCAGAAACTAAGGTAGCAAATGAGCTAAGACTTTATCCTACTTCTATCTCCCTTCAATCGATGATTTTAGTTGGGGATAGACAAATTATGTAAGATTGTAAATAACTTAATTGAACTTGGGCAGAAGGGTCTTGAAAAACTATGGCTAAGTTTTCTTTTTAGCTTTTCTCTGGAAATGCGACTTTACAGGAGGTGAAGCGTTTGGGCTGGTCAAGGAACAGTCATAGTTCGCCTCCCTAGAGTCACTTCCTACTGCTGTGTCATCCATGTGTGTCTCTTCTGACAGGAATCAAGTGTCACGTATGGCTCTGGGCCCTCCCTCTGGGTTGTGCAGCAGGCACCTGGTCCAGAGAGCTCTGGCATGCACGCGCTGCTCTCCAGGAACAGTTGCATACTAAGGACCTCCTCGGTCAGTCCTTCAGGTTACTACAGACATGTCTGCAATGCACACTTGAAAAAATGAAGTCCCACAAAAGAGCAACAGCTGCTCAAGGCTACAGTGCTAATCGTGGCAGGGCTGAGATCCCGACCCACACCCAATTATACCATCCTAGTCAGTTTGACAGGAGTGGGAGGTAATCATGTGGAACTGGCCAGCCAGTTATGGGAACAGCAGCAAGACTGCCATTGTTGCCAACAACAATGCCAGCCAGGCTAGCCACACTAGAGAGCTCCAAGTTCAGTGAGACTCTATCTTAACAAAAATCAGGTGTAGACAACCAAGGTTGATCTTTGGCCTACACACACCATACCACACACACACACACACACACACACACACACACACACACACACACATACCTGTGCATACACACGCACACATCTGTAATCATCCCTCTACTTCCCCCACAAGAAGGCCTTCATACCCTGTGCCACTACTGGCACATGACAGTACGAATAAAGCCAATAGGTGCTCTCAAGGGATGTTCACCAAAAACTTAGAATCAGGACCAACAAAGTGACCCAGTAGGTAAAAGTACTTGCTCCCAAGCCTGATGACTGGAGTTCAGTCCCCGCATGGTGGCAGGAGAGGACCGACTCCGAGGAACTATCCTCTGACCTCCACATACGCTGTGGCATGGGTGCGTATGTGTGTGATTTTCCTTTCTACTGAACAGCAGTTCTCAGGCTGCGGTATTTCTCTAGAATACACAGAAAACAAACATGCAGACACAAGGAACTCTCAGACCAAATGTCTGTGTGGGCTGGACGATGAGACCACCTATATCTGCCCAGTGTCTACCAAAACAAGTGTAAACTGAGAACTGAAAACAAAAGACAGCAACTGAGTTAACACAGAATTATGGAGAGTGAAGACGAGATTTCAAGTGGCAATGAGAGATCTCCTTAAGCACAAGGTCTGGCAGCCTCTAGAGGAGAAGTCATTCTTGAAGCACACAGCACAACAAGACCAGTGGTGGAGGGCAAGAAAATGTGTGCAGCAAGCTCTGGGGCCCACTCTATGACACACAAGGTAGAGCCAGGCCTCGGGGATGGATTTAGGATCATACAAGCCCCTGAATCTCCTGAGCGCTAAGAGTCAGGATATGACGACCTAAGGCTACGGTGGCATGCCTGGTTCTTTCCCCTCAACTACAACATGGAAGAAGGCAAAGTTACCGCCAGGTATCGTACTGCTGACAGAAGAGCTATGTCAAGAGGCCGGCTGGGGTTACTGTCTCACCTGACAGCTGTCTACAGCGTAGAAAGCTGTGAGAAGGAAAAACAGCTCTTGTCTAAGCTCTTGCCTGTGTGTGCGTAAGTGAAGAGCACACAGAACCAAGTCAAAAAAAACAAATCCTGTCCTGTCTGAACATACCTAAAAATCTGAATCCACAGACAATCTTCAAGGCAGCGTCTTCAAACTGGCATACCTCACTCCCTCCAGCTATTGCCTGTGACTGGGCTTTTAGCCAGGACCCATATTTAGTTAATGAATTCCAGGACTGTCTGTTTACAACACAACACTCCTGGGTGTAACTGTCAGGAGCAGGAAGACAGCAAGGGACATCTGTTATCTCTTCTGAAAAGGGAGCTGCTGTTTCGTGGGGCTACCCAGAAATGTACCAGAGCAGGTGACATGAATCAGGATAGCGTGCTATCCACATGTGTACTGCAGGGATGAGAGCTCCCGTTCAGGTGGGCAAGGCCAGATCCCCACACAGCACAATGGTCAAGCAGGGTCAGGTGGCCATACTGCAGACTGGACTTCTGGTTCACGAATCTTGCCTCTGCTGTGTTCA
Source organism: Rhabdomys pumilio (assembly GCA_030674055.1). Taxonomy (NCBI): domain Eukaryota; kingdom Metazoa; phylum Chordata; class Mammalia; order Rodentia; family Muridae; genus Rhabdomys; species Rhabdomys pumilio. The sequence goes on from JANHMN010000024.1 coordinate 32,638,850, forward strand.
TATGCTACCAGGTATGGTGGGCCTTTAAGAAAGATGAAATTTTATTCTATGTGTATGTGTGTGTGCACCTGAGTTTGTGTGCGCGCAGGTGCCCATGGAAACTAGAAGATATGTTGGAACTGGAGTTGCAGGTAGTTGTGAGCTACCTGATGTGAGATGCAAACTAAACCTGGGGCTTCTGCAGGAGTAGCAAGTACTTATAACGACCGAGCCATCTCCCCGGGGTGTCTGGGGCCGTCTACATCCACTGCCCTCTCTAAGGTGTGTAATCCTAAGTCTGTGGGCATCTGCTGTGCTCTAGTTCCTTCTGGAGCTTCCTCACGCTGCCCTATCTGGCTGCTTGTCTATGACGGTATGGAAGGTTTGTTGCTGTTCCCTTTGAAAACTGGAAACATTTTCTGTGACCTAAGGTGGACATGCTACTTCAGACTGTGCTCTCAGCATGGTGATCCGTGCCCAGTCAGCTCCTGTAGGGCAAGGCAAAGCTGTGCCTACTCATCGCCTACTCTGCTCCTCCGTCCCTCCTGCTTCTCCTCCGTCCCTCCTGCTTCTCCTCC
>JANHMN010000024.1:32639416-32740698 GCA_030674055.1 Rhabdomys pumilio
CTCCTCCGTCCCTCTTGCTTCTCCTCCGTCCCTCCTGCTTCTCCTCCATCCCTCCTGCTTCTCCTCCGTCCCTCTTGCTTCTGCTCCATCCCTCCTGCTTCTCTGCTCAGTTTTGAGGTTCATTTTGGTTCCAAGATCGGAAGCAGCAGCTTCAAAGAGCGTGTGCCCTCCGGCAGGAAGGGGAGGGAGCTGACACACCCTCATCTGAGTGTGCTGCTGGTGTGGCCTTCAGCTCTCGCACATGCTCTCCTCTGTCTTAAGATTTCACTCTAAACCTGTCTGGGAGTTCGCTAAGCTCTCTTGAGCATTTAGTGCTTTCTGGGTAGCCTGAAGCCACAGTTTGGTTACATAAAGTCCAGCCCTTCTCCCAAGAGGCCAGTAGCACGGACAGCAGCTAGGGTCAATGCCACACTAGAGTGACAGAGGGCTGTCCCCACGCTCTGCCTCTCAGGTGCTCCTTGTTTTCTCCCTTAGCCTCCTAGGCGTTCTGCAGCTTCAACTACAAACTTGATGACTAGGATTCACTCACCCAAGAAACAAAGCAATTTCAGCTTTGCCAACCTGAGCTAACATTTCATAATTTTAATCCTCACACTTTCAATTAACATATGGATGCATCAACATTCATCCATAAACAGAAAGAGGGGAAAGTAATTTCTTCAGTGTACACTTGGGAAAGACAACTGTAATCTGGATTTGTAGCCCAGAAGTGATGCAATTTAATTATCAGAGCAATTTAAAGCTACCAAGAACACGATGAGCAGCTGAGAAGTTGTTTCATGGATAGCTTTTCTCCTTCGCAAGACACGGTGTTTTCAAATTCTTCCAGAGGCTGCCACTCAGCAGGGCTTTGTTACCTATAGGACTCACTGGTCTCGTCCACCCTGGGACAGCCACGGAAGAGACTAAGTTTTAAAAAGCAGACACAATAACTTCCATAGCTGACCTACTCTTTTTCACATTTAATTAGAGAGAAAAATGTTAATTTTCTTAAAAAACAATAAAACTTAAAATAAGCCGTTTTGAAAGAAAGTGAAATGTTTTGTATTGTCCGGAGAACAACAATCTGTAGACCCAGGTCCTGCCTACATCAAGGATCTTTTAATAATAATAACAACATATGTACAAAAAATACTGAAAATAAGGCCCATGGTTCTGGACTGGCAAGATAGCCCTGCAGGTAAAGACAGTAGCCTCCAAGCCTGACACTTGGAGATAAATTCTCAGGACCCACATGGAGATATTTATATCTGCATGGTCCCCTCCAGTAAACAAACACATATATAGTTATATGCACATCAACAGAGGCTCCGTAGCTAAGATGGATTGCTTACATAAATCTAGAGCCATCACGGTAAAAACCAATCCTAAACACACTGAAATATAAACCAAGACTCTAGCTGAGTGGTGGTGGAACAGATCTTTAATCTCAGCACTCAGGAGGCTGAAGCAGGAGGATCTCTGAGTTTGGGTCAGCCTGGACTACAAAGTGAGTTCTAGGACATTCAGGGCCACACAGAGAAACCCTGTCTCAAACAAAACAAAAGAAAACCAAACAACAAATAAACCAAAAAACCAAACCAAACCAAACCCAGACTCTACAGGGAGAGAAAGCAAGGGTTTGGTTGGGGATGGGTGGGGTCAAAGTACAAACCAAAACCAAAACAGACTGGGAAAGTGATACCAGAAAAGTGCCTTCCTTCTTACTCTCTATTCCCACCAACTCTTGAAAGGGATTGAGAAGACCTACGAACTAAAGATTTGCATAGCCATAAATCAGATCTCTTGTTTAAAAAGGTAAGAAAAAGAAATGGAACAGATATCTTAGGATACCTGCAAGAACTTAATAACTAAGAAAAAACCCACAGAGCTATACATTGTAGAAAAATCCTCGTGGGGAGCCTTCACATGGAGAGATCCCCAGACAGCGTTGGGTTCTGTCAGTGATTCTCCTCGGATCTGGTGACAAGGTGGCGCACGTCCCCAGAACAAACGACCGATGTTACTGACGTGGCCTGTATCAGGGTTAATTAAATAAGCAGAGTGGAAAAGCAGCCAATATGCTACCAGGTGCAATTTTTCTGTAGGATTAAACTTCAGAACTCAGCGATTTCACACTCGAACTGACCGGTTAAGTCAACAGAGTGAGAGGAGTCGATAGCTTGAGCACAAAGCCTCTCTTGTTCTCCAAAGATCTGAACACTGGAGAGTGACTGGATTGACTTTGTAATTTATGACCTACTAATCTAAAGCTGTGGAATTAATTTAAGAATTATACATTCCCAAGTACATAAAGATAAAGATGTTGGTTTTAAATGTTATTTTTGCATAAGTTTACTTACTGCCATGTAAGCATTTGTTCCAACATACGTCTTGGCTATAGAATTCACCAGCTATGAGACAAAACGGTCTGTTAGAACAATATAAAGATAATGTGGAAATAAAATGGGCAATTATTCCCCATTTAACCTACAATCAGCACTCCTATAAATCAACTAAAAATTATGTAAAAGGGAACAAATTCATCCACAAAGGCATTAAAAATGATTAAATCTCTCTTTTCTTTTGGATGCGATTTCCAATTTAAACAAGCACAGCATTATGGTTTATATGGTTTATAGCAGATAACCTTAAACAATTCACTTAAGCACGCCGCTCAGAGCTTTAGTGCCCCAAACCCGTCTGAAATAAAACGTCAATTTGAAGTAGAATCTCAACACCCTCATCTTTCAGTCATACAGCTCAAGATGTGAATGGAGCCCCGTGCATCACCAGAATGAGATGAACTAAGGACGCTGGAGGGATAACAGACTCTGACAACTCATAATGCAAAGATGACCTTCGCTTTGGTCTTCGTGTTTGGCTGGGAGGAAAGGTGGCCGAGATTCAAATCAACATCACAGCACGCGCACGGGTCACTATCACTGGGGTTCTCAGGGGAGGCCCAAAATGGAAATTAATTAAAATTGGTGCAGCACATTGTAATGGCCCTCCACCATTGTTGCTCCCAATATTAATTTTTATTGTGGGCCAGTTGGGCTCCCCAGACACAGCTCCCTCGCTGTCCTCCCTTTTGTCTGGCCAGAGCGCTTTTGTAGCCAAGCTGCATAGCAATGAAGTTTGCTATTCGTAAGTAGTAATTACAATATCAGCAGTTTTTACTGTCATTAAACAATGAACAATCATATTCTGATGAAGGAAACTCGCTCGGAGATTAAAAATGAATAACGCCTGCTGGCCAATGAGCGGACCCTGCTTGTTTGTAAGCTAGGTGATTTTCAGTCCACAGGGCAGGCTGAACAGAAAAGACCTACCTGCGTGCTCACACCGAAGTCACACAGCTTGACCTGCCCGCCTGTGTTCACAAGCATGTTGGAGGGCTTCACATCTAAAAGAGATCAGGAAAGCTCCAGTGACTGATTTCATACTGACATGGTTTGTTTTTTAAAAGTACACATGAATACCATGTGAGACTGCAGAAATGGCATCCCAGGTCACCCGAATTCGAATGACAAATTTATTACAAAGCTTTTTATCTGAAAGCAGGTCAAAACCTATTCAAATGCAAGCCCACTCAAACCTTGGCTTTCAAGAACAGGAAATACATCCATCACTCTAGCCCCACACTTTCTTGGAAAAAGCAGCTAGATTAAAAAAAAATGCAATGTTTACAAATCAAATGCATAAAAGAGCGTTAGTTTACATTGGATGTTTAGCTAAATTATGGCTCCCATCTAAGAAGTAGTAAAGCCAAAGGGAAGTGGGAACACACACACACACACACACACACGGAAATGGCACATGACACCATTACCTGTGTTTTAGGTGACAAATGTTACTTCAAATAAGACTCAGAAATTGACCTAAAACATGCGTGCACGCACACGCGTGCACATACCAACCTTCTTTCCATTTCCCTCGCCACCCCCATTATTTTTCCTTCCCCTTTCTGATGGCATTGCTGTTACAGTTAACAAAAGAATTGACACAGCTTTGCCAAGGCAGCCAGTCAGTAAACAACACACAGGGCACCCGTGAGCACCCTCAGGGACAACCTCAGGGACAACGACAAGCCTTTTCTGGAATTCAGGGAGGTCACAAAAACCATCCAAGCAAAGCAAGAGCCCAACACCTTCGCTGGAACAAATGGCGCGTGCATCAACATTCCATCTTGAATGTAACTCTAGCACAGCCACTCATTACATCCATGACCCTCGACTAACCTCAACGGGACAGTCTTATAGCTTTAGTGAAATACCTAAAAAAAAAATTCTGCAGATGAATTAATCTTCCTTAATCTTCTAGCCTGCACTAGGGTAGCCCATCAAATTATCCTGCTAAGAGTATGTATTTAACTCAAATTTCAAGTTCCAACTCCATAACTGACAGCTAATGGGCCCTTAGGATACTAAAGATGTGAGAGGCAGGGAAGAGGGGCTTTCTCATACACTGGCATATTCAGCTTTGTCTGACACTAGAAGGCAAACTCCAAGGAGCCAGGAACTTGAGTCTCTTCTGCTGCCTGCCTCATTCCCAGCCCCTGGACGACAGGAAGGCAGTGACCAGTGGATGCTGGCTGAAAGGAGGAAGCAGGGCAAACAAGACCCACAACTCAGAGGATGATTTTGGCTTCGATATGCCTGTTTTGGTGATAAGTGGCTAAGTCATATCTGTGGTCTGTTCTTCAGGTGAAGTGTGCTCTAACAGACACCAGGGTGGGAAGGGACTCTTTGGGTTTAAGTTGGTCTACACAGGTTGGCATGAGCCCTTGCTGAGCAGCTCGGTCTCTGTTTTTTTCCTGATTCCCACATAATTCTTACAGCACTATCACTGAACCCTTAAGTATGCCACAGCCACATCATTTCTCTCCTTAAAGATAAGATTAAATGCATCCCTGACCTGCCTTCCCTCTCCAAGAACAGATCTGTAGGTCTCTGTGTGTTCTTGCTGTTTGTTGTTAAGAGAGTCTTGTAGCTTTGGCTGGACTCCGACTTGTCCTTGTTTATTTTCTATTGCTGTGATAAACACATGACCTTGGGGAGGAAAGGGCTTATTTTATCTTACAGCTTATAATCCATAATTGAAGGAAGACAGGCAGGACCTCAAGCAGGCATTGGAATGCAGAGACTGAAGCAGAAACCACGAAGAAGTGCTGTTTATTGGCTTGCTCACATTGGCATGTTCAGCCTTCCCATTACATAACCCAAGACTACCTGCCCTGGGCTGACACCACCCACAGTGGGCTAGGCCCTGCCACATCAGTCAGTCAGTCAATCAATCAATCAGTCAATCAATCAACCAACCAACCAACCAACCAACCAACCAACCAACCAACCAACCAACCAACCAACCAAGAATGATTCGGTGGAGTCACTGTCTCAAATGAGGCTTCCTCTTCCTAGATGAGCCTTCCAAGGATGTATCAAATTGACAAAAAAGAAATGTAAAGAAAAAACAAACCAACCAAACTAACAAAAACACAATCAGTGCACTTGTCCTCCAGCCTCAGTCTGGGAAGGGCTGGCATTACAGGGAGGCATCACCACACCTGGGCCCTGGTGAGCTTTCGAGTGTGCCCCAGCAGTCTGTAGGACAAGGCAGTCAGTCACCCTTTGCTGAACTGAAGCTAGTCTTACAGTCTACTTAACCTGCTTTTATTTTGCAAATTGAATTCTTCCCCACTGCCCAAGACTGGTTTCTCTATGTCTCTGTCTGATCTGGAACTCACTCTGCAGAACAGCTCAAACTCGGAGGGCTGGAATTAAAGCATGCACCACCACTGCCTGACACAAATCGAATTCTCATTAAGGCCCCCAATTTAGAATATTTTTCATTGGCTCATCTACTGTGTATATTCTGAACTCTAAACTGGCACCCTAAGTCCCTGCTTCCTCGCCGCACTGACTTCTCAGCACACCGTCATGACTCCAGTTTTTTACAGTACTCTTTACAGCACTGACAGAAACTCTTGCTTGGCACTAAGCCACAACATCACAGTTTACGAGGTATTTACTACACCAGTGTCATCACTACAAGAAATAAATTCACAGGGATGGAGTACGTGCCACACATCTTCTTACTTATTTTCTCTACACACAGGATCATGCTTACTGAGTGACGTCTTAAGAGTAATACAACAATTCACTACCATAAATTCCCCCTTTTCAGGCAACACCTTAAAGCACTGTCTGAACAGAACAGACGCCTGTCACCAAGTCTGTGACTCAGGTGGAGACAGCTGTACGGATGTCTTTTCTACCATGCCCAGACCTGCCATGTGACTTTGGACTTGGTTTGTAATATTTTCGTTTCTAGGTCTGCAGGGAGATAATAGTTCCTTTGTCAGAATTGAAAAACTATGAGAATTAGCTGAGACAGTGGATAAAACATTGCTTTTAAAACTGTCGATGCTATAAATAATTTCCAAAGTAAGGAGGATCTATAAACCCACGTGATGCTGAGGAGTCACTCTTGCCAGGCCAGTGTGTGCACTGAGGCCACTGAACCACTGACACCAGTGCGGCACTGCTAAGGTGTGCTCTCTTAAGGCCTACGCTAGCATTGCCCATTCTCTGCCCCAAACCCCTGAGGGCTTTCCCAAATCAACCAGAAACACGAGGGTGCCTCTCCTCAGTTTCCAAGGCTGGGTATGAACTGACACCACCTCTGCCTCCTGCCCTGCCCACTCTGGCTCACCCGCCAGCACGTTCCTCCTCAGTGCATCCTAAGACTAGAATGTTCTGCCCTCTCATTTATGCAGGGCTAGTTCTTTTACTTTTCTTAAATTCCTGACTAAATGTTACTGTGCAACACAGGCCTCCCCTCACAGCCTGAAGCTCCCCTCTCTTTCCCCTGGTTTAATTCTTTCTTTAAGGTTTAGCGTTAGTGACACCCTGTATCTTTACATGGGAACACTGCACTTAGTGTTCTTCTGCTCTAGGAGAGCCCCGTGACTTCACAGGTTGCACTCCGTGCCTGAAGTGACGTCTAGTAGATGTAGAAACATCTGTGAAGTGGTGGGGAATGAACGGTGCTCCTTGAATGGGCTGGCATGCTCAACTAGAAGAAGTGTGCATTTGGCCTGAGGAGGTAGTGCATCTTTGACCCAGAACATTCTGTAGAATGGGCACATTCCTAACTGATGGTCTTCATTTTGAGACAAGTTCACAGTTATTTAAAAATGTTCACACAAGAAGTATCTATGGTTGCTTCACCATGTAAGAACATCGTGAGAAATATGAGCAAGATGCTATCTCTGGCCTCTGAGAGCACACCAAAAGCAATTCAGGAGCTGCTATGTCCCAAAAAGCCCCTCTGAAGGCAACCTACAGCTTCTGAACAAACAAAAAGTATGATTCTCATAAATATAGTGAGTTATGCACTAAATGGTTCCCAAGCATGGCCGCGCTTCTAAAACCTAATGCTTTGGGGTTCTATCTCAGTAGACTAAATCAGAGAGACTAGTTCACTAGAGACATGAACATGGATTCAAGCCAACATCAGGCAAAGACCAAAAGAACACGTTTCTTTGCTTCTGAGTAATCATCTGCAAAGTTAAGATGATACTAAGATTTTGTTGCTGTTGCTGTCCCTTAATTCATTTTTAAACACGAGTTTCACTCAGCTATTCGGCACGCTGTTTGAGAAGTTTGACAAATGTATCCACCAGGTGACCATAGCTGAGAAGGGACATATTTCCATCACCCCCTAAGGTCAGCTGTGTGCCACTGCAGCCCACAATGCAGCGTGTGTGTGTGTGTGTGTGTGTGTGTGTGTGTGTGTGTGTGTATGTGTGTGTGCACACGTGTGTCTGTGCATGTGTGTACATGGCAACTTTCTGGAGTTGCTTCTATCCCTTTACCATGTAAGTCTTCAGGTTTGTCAGCAAATGCTTTTACCCAGAGTCATCTCACTGGATCCTTACCTAAGCTTTATTTTAGTACATTACCATTGTCTTGACCTTTCAACACAAGCCAACTCGAACCTTTCAAAGCAGTGATTTTTCAACCTCCCTAATGCTGTGACCCTTTAATACAATTCCTCATATTGTGGTGACTCTGACCATAAAATTCTTTCTATGCTACTTCATAACTATAATTTTTGTAACCGTTATGAATAATAACATAAATATCTGATATACAGGATGGTCATGGGTTTCCCTTTTGAAAGGGGTCGTAACCCGCATGATGTGAACCACTGCTTTAGAAGGCACAGGGGAGACCGATTACATTAGGGCTTCGGTGGTTAAATGGAACTAAGTTTGAATCCAAATGACAGAATTTGAAGGCGGATGTCTTTAAATGTGGGCTAAGAATAACACCGCTGACTTCGGTTCTCCTTCATGCTGTACATGCTATCCACCGAACAGCTGAGCTGACCAAGACGCCTGGCACACAGTCATTGCCCTTACCACATCTTACCACATCAAGTTTTCATATCAAACATGTAAATTCTACATCTTTCAGGAAGAGCTCTAGAAATACTGAGATAATTCTGTTTGTTTCCCAAAAGCCACAGACATCTGATAGGGTCTAAAGATTATTGTAGAGAAAACAGTTATATATCTGTGTTTATTTTAATGTAATGCCAACTTATGGAAAATTAAAGCCATAGAAGGCTCACTGCTTTTCTTTCAAGTCTCCTAGTCATATCATGGTCTGCCTTCTGTAAGCAAAGCACAGAAAAAAAAAAAAAAAAAGAGAAGTCATTAAAGTGACTGATTATAAAAAGGAACCATCAGGGCAGATGTAAGTCATTTTGGTTTAATCAGGCCATTAATTATTAGGGTTTATCAATTAGTTTTATTGAAGGCAAGGGAGCTTAAATGAATGGTAGGGCATTGATTTTAACTGAGACATCTTCTCAAAGAAAATACAAGGGAGGACATAGAAGCCTGGAATTACAGGTTTGTTTCATACCTTTAAAGAGGGCTATGCTTGTATTATTGCCGTGTAAAATCTTTACTGAAAAAGAGAACTAGCTCTAACCCCTAAGCATGAGACGTTATTCACCTGTGTTCCCTGTGTTAAAGTCTGGTTTCCAAGAAGTCAGTATCATGCTGGAGAAAGTGAGAGGAAGGCCAGCGCCAAGTGGCTCTTTTTAATGTGTGGACTCTAGATCGTTTGTTATGAATGGACTTGGAGGAGTCGCGTGGATTCTGAAGGCCATGTCCTCTCAGGGTAAGCAGGAGGATGCTAAGCAAAGTGGGTATAGACGCCATCTAAGATCTGCTCATAATCCCTGCACACAGACGGCACCGAACAAGCCATTACACCTCTGAGCAGAGCCAAGTGCTGCCTCACTGAGTTCTTGGACCCTAGCAACTTCTTGAGAGCAGAAGTATCAGCTGTCAACCCAGTCATGCTGATATCTGATCATATCTGGATATGTTCTCAGGTCTGATCTTTCCATATTGACAAAGACTGGCATGGGACCTCAGTGGGACCTTGCTTGGCACTGCCTGACATGGAGCTAAGCGCTCCATGTGCAATGCATTGTTTGTGAATGAATGTTCCCAACACCTCAGTGCATTGTACATATTGTAAGCTTCGTCTGAGGTACTGTGCTAGACCCAAGTGCTAAGTGATATTAACCTTCATTATGCCAACTCCAGCTCAAAGGAAGCTTCTTCAAGAATGGCAGGTACTGTTCCCCTGGGGTCACAGAGAAGTCAACAATTATCTCGTCACATCCTGTGTCTGTCATCAAAGTACTTCCCCAGTCCCTCAATGAGACTTCCCGATGGGCTGGACTTTTTAATGATGACATCATGAATGTGACGTGCAGGAGTGATGGGTGGCTGTCGGCATTTCTGACCAATAATGTGAAGTGCTTAGACAATTGAAAAAATTACCTGGAACAGGAGGGATGGAAGGATTTACCACTCGGGTCTTGGGTCATGTTGAGGACCACAGCAGTGCCCCACCCCCACCCCGCCTCTGGCTCTACAGGGGTCTATAATTGAATAGAAACAAAAGTATCTTTCAAAATTAAATATAAGCCATATGGTTAATAAACCAGGTCGCCCTACCTACTCAGAAACTTGAGGTAGGAAAATGGCTAGAGCCCTGGAGTTTAAATCCAGCCTGGGTAATTATGAAATCCTGTCTCACTCCCCTCCCCCCTGCTCCCCGTAAGTGACCAGAGAATGTTGTGGTCACAATGCCACCCTTTAACAGAGCATGAGATCCTAGGTAGTAACACTGACTGCACATGCTACAGAGATGGTCAAAGGCCAAATTATTAAGCTCTGAGGCTGTCAGAACGGCAGTGATTGCAGATATTTAAAAACAGACACTAATCCCACTCCCTGGTGTTTGTTTGACAAAAACAAACAGAACCTTAGAAAGACAAGCATGTTGCACAGGGTGGCACATGCCTATAATTCTGGCACTTGGAAGGCTACAACAGGAGGTCAGCCTCAAGTATGCAGCCAGCCTGGGCTACAGAACAAGCACTGGTCCAGCTAGGTAGATGAGAACCTACCTTAAAAATGAAGACCACCAACATAAAGGAATAGAAAATAAAGGAAGAAAGCCGTGTACAAATAGCAGTAACATTATTCCTAACAGTCTTAAGCCGTACACAATTGCGCATGTCCCTCCCTCTCCCAGGAAATGACTAGATAAACGATGGTATACTCATACGGTGTCTCCAATAGAATTCTGCAATAAAAAGGAATGGACGGCTGACAGACGCTATAACATAAATCAACCAAAAACGTTACAGGAACTAGAAAGAACAAGGCACAACAGTTCATATTATATGTCTCTATTTTTGCCCAGAAAAGGCAAATCTATACAGTCAGAAAATAGACTAGTGTTTCCTGGGAAGTGGGACAAGGGCTGAGGAAGGGGCAGGGACAGTGGCAGGCACTGAATGTGAATGGGTATGGAATGGAATATTAGGACTAAATTACAGCAATACTTGCATATACTATAAAACTATTTAGCTCCTATTTGAATCACATCCTTAAAACTGGTGTCTTTCTTGGTATATAACAATATATCAATAAACTTATTTAAGGAAAAAAAAATAGCCTCAAAACTAAGTTATCAGCAGCAGTACTAATTCCCAGAAAATCAGTTGATAATCCATAGTTTTCCAGGTACTTTCTAGCCACTGTGGTCTTCTCATTTGTGAAAAAGTAGGAGACACCAGTTAACAACCCTAATTATATATAAATAGTCTAATGGCTACTTCCTTTTAAAAGTGGAGGTGTGTGCGTACACACACACACACACACACAGAGACACACGCCTGGGTACCCATGATTATTTATTATTAAAGAAGGAACTAATTTTAAAGTGTCTTTTTTTTTTAATGAGATTTCCCCAAATGACCAAGGCTTCGCCTACAAAGCACAAAAGTAACTGGTTCAAACATGAAAAGCTCAATCAGGCGAGCATAGCTGCCTCAGTAGCCTCCCCTAACTGTTCTGACTGATTTCCAGGATGGTTTCATTTTTTTTTTCCCCCTTTCACTGAATTGACCAAATTGACTGTGGAAATTGGTATCATGTTGACACCACTCATGTTGCTGCCCGTAACTGCCTCACACAGAACTGGATCTTTACACGGACGGCATCAATTAGCCATTACAGAAGCTGCAGAAGCAGCAGTAAGCTGGGGCTTGCTAGTCAAGGCTGAGCCCTTCAAAGCCAGGGCTCGCTACAGCTCTTCCCAGGGTCTCCCCTGCCAGCTCTACCCCACACACCATCAGGGGTCAGCGTTTGGCTGGGGCCTTCTGGGTCTGCAGAGGAAGTAGGGTGGCGACTTTCAGGTCAGAGCAGACTCTGTGTATGCTTTTGACAGAACAGGAAAGCCACACAGGCCACCGTGACCACTCTGATAGCTGTCTGCCACAGGTGCTGGTGACAGCACTTGCTGCTCCCTTTGATCTCCATGGTGTGTTTACAATGCTGGCTTACTTGGTCTTTCAGGGTAGCCTCACTGGGCTATCTTTAAAAGCAGGCATGGTGCAATCCTTTGTATTTGATTTATTTACCTGTGTATGTGTGCACTATCCAGGGGTGCACGTGCCACAGAGGACAACTTGCAGGGGCAGGTTCTCGCCTTCTGCCACGTGCCTTCCAGGGATGGAACTCAGGCCATCAGGCATGGTGGCAAGGGCTTTTCCCACAGCGCCATCTCATCGGCCTGCATGGTATAGTTTTTAAGGAAACACCCGTCAGTTGTCCACACAGTTCTGCTGCAAGCCCACGTGGGAAGCAGAACTAAACTTTTCTTTGCTGTGCTTTCTCAGTAAAGCTCCTCTCTCCATTCACTAGGATCCGGGGGCACACCGAGTAGGCCTCCCCTCTTACAACGCCCCATCCGTGAGCTGGGGCTCTTCAGCAGTATGCCTTCATTAAGTTTAATTGTCTTATGAAAAGATAATACTCCATATATCTCTCTAGTTATTTCTTGGGGACTGCACTCTAATGAGTGAGAACAGCAGGTACAATTAAATACAGTCTGTGGTGACACTGCATTAGAGTCATCTGCACACAACAGGAATGCACATAGGAGAAAACCACACTGCAATATCAAAGCTCCTCTGAGCAGTCCATCATAGAATAAAGGGCGGTCACCCAAGCACACTTGCAAAGGCCCTAAATAAAATTAATCACATAATTAGCTACTGTAAATGGCACTATTGTCTGGAGCCTCATGATTCAGCTTGGAGGAGACACAACGTATGGCTTCTCTCCTTTGTAATCAATAGGACGCCTTTGTAAGGTTAATATTAAGGACACACAGGCCTGGGCCCCTCAAATTTTGGGCCCCTCCTTTCCTTCAAACTTTATTACTGTTTTTATGGTGCTAGGGCTTGAACCCAGGGCCTTGTACAAGCAAGGCAAGTGCTCTGCAACTGAGCTAAATCATTCATCCTCTTTCCCTAGTTATTTCAGAGTTAGGAAAATATCCTACCTGCAGTCTCTCCATATCATCCAAGTATGGGGACAATGGGCCCCTGGGAGTCTGAGGAGATGACACTCTCCCCTCATTCTGGAAACTGAAGCTGAGTCTAAGATACCATTAAGTGAAGATCCAGAACTATTGATGCTCCTTAGCAGGAGAAAAGGATGAAGATGTGGAATGTAGAATACACAAAGGAAGGCAGCATGTGCTGATGGATCCTTTCAGAGAGGAGACACGGTTAGGGCAGGTAACGCTTGGCACTCGCTGTGTCCAGGCTAAGTCACCACTGCTGTGTGCTTTTTAATTTGTGCTCACTCTAACCCTAGGACAGGAATCAGGATTAGCCTCACTTGACAGCTGAGGAAATCAAAGCTCAAATTAATGAAATTACTCCGTCATGATGCCACACCCTCACTCTGACTCAGCCCTTTGGCCTCCGGGAGCTGCATCTTCCTCAGATGAACTCCACTCAAGTGCAGTAAGTGGCTGGACTCCTTTGCCAGCCTTGCTATTACCAACTGGGTAATTTTGAGGAATTAAGGGAAAAGCAGCCTAGATGTTTTCCTTGAGTGCCCTCTTCCTCCTTCTAACAAGCTGGATTTTTCTCTAAGGAAGCTGCACTCTCACCTTCCTGCTGCTCTTTTGAAAGAGCAATGGCTTGAACTCCTCCACCGTGCCCTGCATGTGCTGCACACACACTGCTGTTACCTCAGTGGGGCAAGGTGACCTTGGGCAGGGCCCAAGACCTGCATGAGACGCTGACAGTGACTGCCCTTGAGCACTGACCAGGTCTGTAAGTCTCTCTGGAAGTCCATTTCCTCATTGAAGGGTGGAGACACAGACACTTTCCTCACAGGGCTGTCACGAAGACTAAACAAAATGATATCCACACAAGGTCCATTGCAGCAGCCCCAGAAGATATGCAGTAACCGACAGCAGTAACTTACTCCTCCAGAAGCAAAAAACTAGCTTTGATTCCCACAGTGCTGGTCCCTTTCAGCCCTGCCCTTGGAGGAAGGGGTGAGTGTGGAGTCTGTTAATGCAGCAGTCCACTTGATGGGGCAGAATGTGCCACTGATGATAAACCTCTGACCTTTGAATATTACCACAAACAACACAGGGCTGCTTCACACAGCTTTAGGGACTGACCTAACTAGGATGACAGGGGAGAAACACTAGACACATGCAGAAAAGCTGAGGTCAGGTAGGCCATGGGCTCTGAATTAATTTTAGACAGCTGAATAGGTAGGTTTATTGTATGCCTCTTTTTTTGAACAAGGAGGCAGGGTTAGCTAATGTTGGTAGAAAGTCTCTATGGAGCACAGTCTCGGGCTCTGAACATCCAGAAGAAAGCTGTGGTTGACAGTCTCTGCTCAACACTTATACACAGACCAGAGGAAGGCTTTGCTAGTCCCACAGGTCTGAGGCACTGGGGTTCTTGAGAAGGCCATGCTCATGTCAACATTACACAGTCATTCAGGATGTCATCCACTCCTCCCTCAAGACGACGCTGAAGTAAGCTACACTACTGAAAGTTGCAGGATAAAAACATCCCAGATGATGGACTCACTCATCTGATAAACAAGCATAAGCACACAGCCACTCTCATGAGTTTCCTGTGGCTGCATCTCCTCAGATGGTCCCCTCCCTCTGATAAGCTTTGAAACTTCAGATTTACCTAGAAGACAAACCTCGGAGGCAGCTGACTGTGACTTGGCTGAACAGTGTCTGTGTGTTAACAGTGTCATCATCTGTGAGTCAAGTCACACAACCGTCAAGAAACTTACTTTTAATCCCAACCCCTTAGCACACAGTCTTAGAGGAATAATCACCTGCATTTCCTATATATATATATATTACTCTACATATTTCTTAACATATATTGATATACATCTTAAAAGTTGTACTGGCTAGCACAATACCAACTTGATATAAGCTTAAATCATCTGAGAGAAGAGACCCTCAATTAAAAATATGTCTTCATAAGATCAGGCTGTAGGCAAGCCAGCAGGGCATTTTCTTAACTAGTGATTGATGGGCAGGGCCTGGTGCCTCGCGGTCAGTGCCACCCCTGGGCTGGTGGTCCTGGGTTTTATGAGAAAGCAGGCCAAGTGAGTTGTGGGGAGCAAGGCAGGAAGTAGCACCCTTCCATGACCTCTGCATCAGTTCCTGCTTCTAGGTTCCTGTCCTGTTTGAGTTCCTGTCCTGATTTCTTTCAAGGATGGACTACAGTGTGACAGTGTAAGCCAAATAAGCCCATTCCTCCCCAGGCGGCTTTTGGTTTTGGTGTTTTATCATAGCAATAGTAATCCCAACTACGTGTTTTTTGAGATAACCATAGACTCATGTGAGGTTGGAAGTAACGATAGAGACACACAGTGTTGCCTCTACAGTCTCCTACAATGGTAGCATCTTATAAAACGAGTACAATATACCTGCCAAGACACTGAAGTAAAAAGCTCTCAAGCTGGAGGACACTTCTAAACACGGCTTCCTCACCGTGCCCTCTGTAGCCAACTCCCTGCCCTCCTAACCCCACTTCCTCAGCCCCTGCCTTCCACTTCTCTAACTTCATCATTCAAGAATGTCTTATAAACTGAACTATAAGACCTTCAAACTTTGTGATTGCCTTTTTCACTCTGAATAACTCTCAGATTTATCCAGCATGTTGACATCACTGCTGACCAGTGTTCCATGGCAGGACTGCGCTAGGCTCACTCACTCGTTCCCTTGTCAGACGACATCCAGGTTGTTTCCAGTTCTGTTAATGCAGACGAAGCTGCGATGAGCATGCGCTGCAGGCGCTCTGCAGACGAAGCGCGATGAGCATGAGCTACGTGGAGGAAGCTGCGATGAGCATGCTCTGCAGGCGCTCTGCAGACGAAGCTGCGGTGAGCATGCGCTGCAGGCGCTGTGCGGACAAGTCTGTATGTATTTCTGGGTGGTAAGGGTAGCCGTGTGCTGTTTTTCTGGGAAATGTCAACAGTGGGACTATCCTCTCTTTCACTGCTGCTAACAACTGACCTAATTTATCTCTGTGGCCTCACTGGTATTTGTGTTGTCCCTGTTGATTGAGTCTCACGTTGGTGTGGGTCTGTGCTCTCTTCAGAACAATGAGGTGACCATAATCTGTCCACCCCCTGTCCTTTGCCCGGTATCTAACCCGACTGATTTTTTTTGTTGTTGTTGCTCTTTCTGTTGAGTTTTAAAAGTTCTTTATAAAGTCTTAGCACATTTAAAAACAAACAGACAGAACACAGTGAATAGGATTTCTTATCTTTTAAATGCCATTATTATGCATACAGAAATGCCTGAATTACCTAAGGCAAAGAGAATGAATGACCAACACAGGCAAGAAGGCTTAATTTCTAGAAATGTTCACTTGTGTAATCAGACCTGGAAAAAAATCAACAACTCGCACTCATTAAACTGGTTTGTTTCCCTCAGTTAACTGGTTAAGTCATCTTTTCTCCTGAGCTATGATCTACTATCGTGCTGCCATGGAATGCATGCATATAAAGGACATTTAACAGGAGCCGAGGTCCAACAGTGGCTCTCACCGCTAATACTTGTTCAACACAAACAGCTCCTGACAGATGCGCCTGACTGAGCAGCCCCAGCACTAGGAAGAAGGCGCCCATCCAGTTTTCCCATCATTACCCTCTGCAACATAAAACCAACTGGGGATGACTCCTTTAAATTGACTTGGATTGCTCACATGCTAACCAGTCCTTGAAAAACAAAAAAAACAAAACCAACAATCCGGTATTTCAGGAAGTGAAATGTGGCCTAGGCTACTTCAAAACTCCCTGCAACCCGAAGTGAAGCCCCGCTGTCTAGTGTCTGTAAAGGAGCTGTCATGGAAGCTTCGTGCAAACTCCATTTCATCAAGAATCACTTAAAACCAACGGCATTATTTTCTGCTGGTAGCAATGCCCCGTCACTGAGGGATCACTCTGCGAATGCAGTTTAGTTTCCTACTTATCGGACCACGAATCCCAGCTTTACACACATCTAGACGGCTTTTAACACTGGCCTTGACGTCAGACTTTCTTTTCTAAGAAATTCAAAAGTTTAACATGTCTTTTCTGTTACCATAGACAAGGTAATTTTGGAGTAGGATATGTTTACGGTGTTTTTAACTGTACAGACTGTACTGGTGCCATTTACAAGGTACCGGCACTATGACACAGCCTAGCACTCTCCTGGTCACACTCTCAGATGACCAGCCTCTGGTCCTCTTAGATTCTTCCAGAAGGATGCCTTTTGCAAGACCTCTCTGCACATTCTTTTCTGACAATTTCCTGTGAATCTACAATTATTTTGAGATTTTCCACCACCACGATGCTGTCACTTTCCATCCAAGCTGTGACTCTGTGTGTCCTCTACTGTCGGGCCAGTAAGCTGGCCCAGGAGTAAGCACACTTGCAGCTAAGCCTGATGATCCGAGTTTAACTGTTGGGACGTGAATGCTGAAATTGTCGCATGCCCACGCCACACACAATAAGTGCATTAAATTCTTCTAACTAAAAAAAGGGAAAAAATCTGCTACGTTTTCAGTGCAAGCATCTAGCCCACTGCCAAGTCCTTGTGTGTGTTGTGTGTACTATGTTATTTGTGTGTGTGCAGGTACATGTGCACTGACGTACCCTGGTGAGAGGTCCACACTGGGTATCTTCCTCAGTAGCTCTTCTCCTTACGCTTTGAGGAACTTACTGATGTGATAGGGTCCTCTTTTATCTGCCTCCCCTACTGTGGGATCACAGCCTTGTCCCATCGCCTGTCTTCTTACAGGGGTGCTGGAAATCCAAACTCAGGCCCTCAGATCTGTTCAACAGCACATCAGAAGTGTCCTCTGGACATCCAACAGCTGTAGACTGACGTCACTAATCTGAAGAAATCCCTTGTTTCGCTGTCTGTTGCGATCCCCCAAAGTTGCAAAGGACTTTACTGGACTTGATTTTCTCTTTTACAATAGAAAAGACTGTGTACAGCCCTTAAAGAAGAATGCTGCTTTTACATAGACAAAACAGGGATGATTAAAGAGAGCATGAAAAAGGCCACAGGAGGTCTTGAGAAAAGATAGAAAGAGAAAGAGAAAAAGGAGAGCTTGTACAAGAATTGGTCCTCAACCTCTCCATGATTGTTAACCCTACTTCCTTCCATCTTGGGACCATTAATTAGGTTATTTTTGCTTATTTCCTTTGGTCCCTGGGCCTTAAATAGGCTGACTAACTTTGTGAAACAACAGATAGATAATCTGATAGCAAAATCTATTCAGATACATTATCATAAGTTAGATATGGAGGACTCTAGATGAGGATGTTACTCTATCCAGGGTGCTTCCAAGTCCCATCTCCACCCATCCTAAAAGAGGGGACTTCCACCCGTAGACCAAGCAGAGAAGGGCCACCCAGAACCCCCTCTGTCTGGCGATCTGAATTCTTGCTTAGGCTACGAGGCCAAGCACTGCAAGGGAATATAAATAAAAGTTAAAAATATGTTTCTGGGTTCCCTGAGGGACAAGCCTGACTGCATAGGGGTTGATGTCAAAAGTATCCCCTCTCCAGGAAAAAGACATCGGGATGGGTATGGCCCTCATGCCTCACTGGACAATGACAGAAGGACCGGAGCCATTATAAGGTCCCCTTTAATTACTGGAGGTCTGGCTGCTATCCCTGCCTTGGCAAGAATAGAATCGCCACAGCCCTTCTATACTTGGAGAAGGGAGGAGATGTCAGGGGCAGCCCGGCTTATACACTGAAGGCCTAAAATCAGCCATAAGCCTAAAATCAGCAATAGGCCTGACATACATGCCTGCTAACACAAAGTCTTGGGTCTCTGTGGAAAAACACTGAAACAGTTGTCTATAAACTATTGTAAACAGGCAGCTTTTGTGGAAATCTACCAGCCTGAGTAGTTGTAGACCTTGTAAATAGGCAGCCTTGGCAGATAGTACCAAATTAGATAAGGACAAGTGAATCATAGGTAGAGTTATATTGACCTGACCCCTGAACCCTCACCCAGCTGATACACTGTTCTGAAAGATATTTGTACTCCCCGTGAACACCTATGCTCCTGTGTCATCCCCTTCCCCACATCCTGCATTTTCGTGTTTATAACCCCTGTGTTAAAAAGTAAAAATTACGATTTGATAAAAAAAAAAAATAATAAGAAAAGAAATAACACACAGTGTCCCCCTGGCTCTGCTGACTTAGCTTCTGACAATCCATTTTCTTGTTCTCAGAAATTCTTTGAGTTACAAAATGTTATTGTGGTTTTTGTTAGTATGCTGGGTAAAATAATTTTTATTGATTTCATTTTAAACTTCAAAGTTTGCAGTGAGTTAAAATGTCCTTCAACATAATTATAGGTCATATTTATTTTCATATTGTTAAAATGCTAGTTAATCTGTTGAACATTTTAAAAAACTGGATTCCTTTTTCAGAATTTCATATATGAACACTGTATTTACATAATTTTTCCCTTTCTCTCCTTCCTCCCACTCTTCCCAACCCCCCATACTTTTCAAATACATCTTATTATTTAATTATTGTTCATGTATGTATATATGTATACATGTATAAGTATATATGTATATACAAATACTGACAAAGTGTTTTGAGTTAAAAAAAAAAAAAAGTATCCTTTGATCCCTTTCTTAAAAAACCAAACCCCACCTTCTGGTCTGGTTTCCTGAAGCACAGCGCCTTCAAGCTCCTCTCCTGCTGTCTCGTAGCCCAGGCCCATCCCTCCTTCATCAACCACTCGGCTGCTCATTCCTACTGGTTCCATCCCAGAATACTACTTGAATGGAGTCTTAGAGCACTGCCCACGTTGCTGCACAGACTAGAAGTTCAATCACTTTACTGCTGAGTCACACACACATTGGATACTTCATTGTGTGTTTAACCGTCTACCTGATAAAAGATGGCGGGTTGTTCCCAATTTGCATCTTTTATAAATAAAGCCACTGGGAATAGGTGCTTACTAGTTTTGCCTGTGTAAATATCTAGGAGAAGAGTTGCTGAGCCATGCTGTCAGAAGTGTGCATGTGTTATGCTACTCCTCCTCAAGCCTGTGTTCTAAAACCACCTTCTCTATGAGCTCCATGTGCACAAGCTTCCTGGGCCTGTCTGGTGCTGGATCTACTAAACTGCTCCTTCGTCCTCTAGCTAACCACTTTCTATGCATTCTATATTTAACACTGTAGTTACTGCTTGTGTATATTATATTATGTATACATGTATATGATATGTATATGTGTGTGTACATATGCATATATATTTCACCCACTCCTGCTAAAAATATGTTCATGAGTGTAGAAACAGACATTCTCCAAGCACCTACAACAACATCTAGAAAACAGGTAAGAAATGAATAGCTACAGAACAGACAACCATTAGCTGAGACACCTAAGGCAGCACCCTGGAGAAGTCTAGGTGTGGTCAGTTTAGGAAAATTAACATAGGGGAAAATAAAATTTCTAGCATGTTTGCTGAAACAAAGAGTTGGTTTGTCTTTTCTTTGAGATCAGATACGATTTGGTCCACTTAAGTGGTCTGGCCACAGACAAAAGTTTCTTTACAAAGAGTTCTATCTGGGTACAGACTGTATTGCAAAGCTGCTTAAAGGCAGTGTTTCCCCTTCTATATCAGGCTGGCTTGAAACTCACTACCTTCCTTCCCCAGCCTCCCAAGGGTTGGGGTCACAGGTCTGCACCAGGCCCAGCCTCCCAAGGGCTGGGGTCACAGGTCTGCACCAAGCCCAACTTTCCTACTGGAGAAGACAAGTCAAACTGCCTAGACTCCTACATATTGAAAGGTTTGCTGGCAGACAAGAGGTGTAGCCTTCTCTTCCCGCAAGCTTCCGCATCTCTACAATGGCCCTGACTGACGGCCTGTTTTATTTTCTTAATCTAAGTTCTATTCTCATTACTCTTCCATTTCTTTTTTATCCTTGGGGAAAGCAAGAGCAGTTACTGCCAGGGTATTCTCACATTTCCCACAGAAATGGCATAGGTGTTAAGCTTGCATTTATGTTTGATGTGGGTAATGACGGCTGGGACTGGAGCCGTGGTTATTAATATGCAGGGCTCTCACCTCATTAGTGGTGATGTATGTTTTGAAGTTAAGCTGCAGTGTTTGCTGGAATGTTCTCACTGTTCACTTCCTTTGTTTTGACTCCCGGTCAGCGTGGGCTGTACTCACAGGGCGCCCCTTATATCTGATAATGAAGACAGCTCTTCCGCAGTAGTTAATCTTGGTAGGCGTTTCAAAGATTTTAAATAAGTACGTCTTCATATGATGACATCACATTTGTTTTAGCTTAAAAAGAGACTTAGGGATTTTTTGACCCTGTAACACAAAGCACAATAAACTCTCTCCCTGGCTGGATTTGGGAATGGAGTATTTTTATTGATAGGATGGAGTGATTAATTCACAGTTTGAATACAAGTCCACCCTCAGGACTAATATTTGAGCATTCACAAAGTCCTCACATTCATCATCTCAAGTACTAAAGTGGTAAATGTGGGGACCCTGATTGAACCCTGACTGAACCCCTGATGACCCAGCCTGGGTAGGAGCTGTTCAACTCCTGATTCCACCATTTCCAGGGGACAGAAGACGTAGCTGAGTAAACTAGCAAGCATCATGGGGTGAAGGGTTTGTTACTGCTTCATGTTCAGACCTCTCTGCTCTATGGTCCCCACTTACGCTGTGGACAGACACTGGAGTGTCTATGCATGTTCTGTAGTTAACACCAGGACACCAAATTAAGCCATTTACACAGGAGAAAAAGTCTGTTCTTTGGTATCACACAACCAAACATGTCTCTGGTTCTTCATCTTAGAAAAATGTGTGCTCCTGAGTATAAAGTAATGTCATATTAATAATTTCCTGCTCTGTTTGGAGATGATGATCAGAGGAGAGCTCTGGTTCTCAGTACTTAGACCAACACAAAGGACGCCGCTTGGATCCCTCATTAATTCCTTTCCCTCTTCTTCTCACTGCTGTCTGCTCACACAGCCTAGACCGGCCTCCCCCAGCCCCCATAAAAGAACCCAGCTTTGATTTGACAATGTGACACATATTCAGATGTATTCCCATCATCAGTTAGAGGAAACAAAAAACAAGTCTGTGTGTGTGCAAGGGGGAGAGCAGTGAGCACACTCAGTCCAAGTGTAGAAACAACAGTACTACCTACTTAATTGCCTTAGCTGAACTTAAAAGCTCTGATCTTTAATTGCCTGATTGAACTCATCTAAAAAGCTACAATTTTTTAATCAAGGAGAAAATTAAATAGCTTTTTGGTAAATAAAAAGGAATCTTTAATCTTAGTTTTATGAAATCCAAGTTATTAAATATGGACAAAACCTACTCAATTTAGGCCAAGTCTCTCATTACATCCTTTTACAAAAGTCTTCAGGGACCTGGTTCTTTTTACTCTAAATTCAGAAGGTAAAAGCCTCTATGAGCAGCTGTGGAACTCTAAGGCCAAAAGTATCAAGTGAGGTGTATAACCACAGCACACTCTTTTTGAGAGCTGAATGCCCATTACCAGGGTATGTATGTGTATGTATGCACACACACACACACATTTTCACTATAATCCAGTCACTTTCCTACCCAGGCAGATGAGATGCACATTCCTTCCCTGATTCATACTTAAAACTGAAGTCCCTGGACAGGGCTTATGGCAAGACCTCCCCATTGTTCTCAGACACCTCCCACAGAAATATTTCACAGCAGATTTACTCTGGGTGTTGAGTGGGCAAACAAAACAAAACAAAAACCCTGAAGAAAGACTCGAGATTCGTTTTAGAAACCTGTGTGGTTCAGCCAAATCACCACAACCCTCCCCTAACACATAATAACAAAAGTCTTTTCTGAGCCCAAGTTACAAATGGCAAGGGAAGGAGGGGGCGCTTGTTTCTAAGGGCTCTGGACACTGTACCTGCCTACAGTGACCACAGGACCCTATGCTTTATTTTCAGATCCCCACGAATCTGTCTGAAACATGTCTGACGAGATATCGTTTGAGCAAATAAAACTCTGGCTATTTCTCACAAACAGTGGGAGTAACTCCAAATAATCTAAGGAACAGGGATTCTTGAGGTATAGCATCTTGTCAGCATGATTTGTCACTTTAAAGAGAAGAAAAGACACTGTGGAATCACTGAAACACATTTCGCTACCCCCAGACTTCTCAGAGCAACCACATAGAGTTATGGCTTAGACAATTCATTGGTCCATAATTACCCAGCTTGCCAAGAGTACGGAACAATCCTAAGTTTCAATTGATAACAACACTCCTATTTACACAGCACAGTCCTTTTAACGAAGGCTTTGCTTGGGAGCTCGGGTGCCTTGCCTTGGATCCCATGCAAATGATCAGCAGAGTCACTGTAAAGGGCTAGCAAATGCCAGGTACGGGCACTGATGTACCGGCTTCCTGGGTGGTACATAAGGCAGGAGTGCACTGCAGGGAAGAGGGAGCAGCTCTGCCGACCAGGTAAAGGTGTCCCCTTCTCTTACTCACCAGATGTGTACACATACTGATACCCAGGGGAGTGACACCGACCCAGCCGGACTCGCACTCCCCACCACTCTGGTAACATTTACCCAGCGGCTTTAAGGAGGCAGAGGTAAGGCTTCTGATTCCATTCAGTCAGCCTGAACACCTTCGAAAACTGAATATTATGCTTTCCCCAAAACAGATATTCTGTTTAATGCAGATATTCTCTTTAAAAAGGGTAAAGAAGTTTGGGGCTATTGAGAGTATCTACAAAGACCAGAGGCCATAGTGCTGAGTAAGAGACTGCAGTTGAGGACAGGGTGAGTTTCCTCTAAAAGCTTTAGTCCTTTCTTAGGAAAATAAATAAATAAATAAAAAAAATAAAAACTAAAACCAAATTAAAAAAAAACAAAAACCAAATGCTTTCCTTTAATCACATCTAATTGTACACTGCTGCATCCTCCAGAGGCACAAAGCTAGGAGGAGCAGATGGATACCAAGTTGGATGTGTGGTTTGGTTTTGTTACCATCTCTTTCTCTTTTCATAATTTGCTTCAAATGAATTCAGACATTTGGGGAACACTAAGCAAACAAAAGGAGGCGCCTTGTGGTGTGCGACAGCGATCAGATCATTCTCTTCCATGTCACCAGAACAAGTAGCCATTCTGATTTGTTAATTAAAGCTTCGTTTCCTGGGAACAGGACAGGATCTCTTCAGAGAGAGATACCTGAAGTGCCCTGAGGGGAGGGTCGTACCTACAGTTAAATAACAGAGCCATTTTCACATAGTACAAAATATGTTTGCATGCTTGAAAATTGTGGCTCACAAAAATATAACTCCCTAGTTTGTACTGGGGAAAAAAAAAAGAAAATATAGAAACAAGAGAGAGAAAATAAGAAAAGTAACATTTACAATCACTTTTCTGACGGTCACATCAGCTGTCTGAAATGTCATTTGTTTTTTTAAACCAAGGTAACTGCAGAGCCTCTCCCATCCTTACATCAAGTTCCCTTGTGTATCCCAGAACATACCTCTGTGTAAAATCTTTAAACTCCACAGATAGGTAAGGCCTTTAACAACCTAAAATTGTGAAAGAAAAAAACAGTACAATTATGGACATTATAGGGGAATGCTCCACAGTTAAACAAATCAACCACAAATTGTTCTTTAAATTCTTGTCAAACCGCAAGTGTCTCTTGATACTTTCCTGTCTGTGCCAGGCTCTCAGGGACACCAACTGCAGAGCTCCACACTCCTTGCTAGTGAGTTTACTGCATCAGAAGACTGGGTGTGTCAGAGGCAAGAGACAAGCATGTGTCACAGAACAACCTGGAAGGCCACATGTCAAACCCCAAATGGTGGTATGGGCAGGTTAGGTGAAGGTCAGAAGAGAGGGGCAAAGACTTCTTAAACAATTTTTCAGTATTTCTAAATCATTTTTTTAAAAAAGATTTTGTTTTTATTTTATGAGTGCGAGTGTTTGCCTGCATGAATGTATGTGCACTATGTGTGTGCTTAGTGTTCATGGAGGCCAGAAGAGCGTGTCAGATCTCCAGAACTGAAGCTGCAGACAGTTCTGAGCTGCCATGTGGGAACTGTGAGTTAAACCTGGGTCCGTGGCAAGAGCAGACAGTGCTTTTAACTGCTGAGCCATCTGGAGACATCCCCTGGGTAATTTTTTTTTTTTTAAACCATGTTATTTCTGATGAAAGAAAAGTTTTTACTTTTATTTTTTGGTACTGCTAGAGAATAAACAGAGGCCTTGAATGTGCTCAGGAGGTGGGGTTCCAATCAACTGCCCATCTAGATCAAGGACAGTAAAGAAACTGACTCATGAAAGGAACTGGGTAAAACAGAAATCACCTTTCCCAACAGCAGCAAGGAACGCCTGATCAAGATACCAAGCCTCAAATGGCAAGTTTAACTGATGTGAGGAAAAGAGAAGAAAAGCGCTGGACCAAGTGAAAGATACGTTTCGGTCAGGTGTGTCTAGCTGTTCCCCAGAGAACTCTACTCTCGGCTCTGTGGGAACTCCTGATATGACTTTCAAAACTTCTCTGTGAAGTTTAAAATAAAATTAAAATTAAAAATTAAAAATAGTCTTGAATGGCTTGTAATTACTGTAAGGTTTTCTTATTCTTTCTTTAACAGAATGCACGAGAGAAGCGCAGAAGGCACCTGTGCAACACAGAGCATGAGTGTGGAGAAAGTACAGAGACAGCAGCAGAGTGCAGGCCACAGAGAAAATGGGTGAGGACCACTGTACCAATTTCACCCGGATTTTCCCCCTTATCTGCCAGAGTTAAGAAAAAGAGTTAAATGAATAAGACCCTAACTATACAGGTTGCAATTACTACCATCTATGTGGAAAATTTAATCAGGAATTGCCATTAAGATCTTTTAATCTTCATCGGAGCATGTGGCTCCTGGGTAAAGGGTTTGGCTGCATGGAAGAGGCCCTAAGCTCAGGCCCTAGAACCACTGAACAACAATAAATGAATCTTCAAAGCTTATACAGAAGTGGTTGCTACATGGAAAGCATGCTTTACTCACAGCACATGAACTTTATAATTTCAAGGTTGATTATTCATAGTCAGATTTTAAAACAGTGAACAAATCGCTGTTACTGAAACTGTAATAAGGAGTGTGTGAAAGGGCATACTCTCACAGAAAGCTCGGACAAGTCAAGGCTACATGATCCGAGGCTGCGTGCTTCCTGGCCGAGGAACAACTAGGCTGTGTGTACTGTAAACATGACGTCAGAGAAGGCGGGCCGGAGGCCCCATGTGCAAAGACTTTGCTTGATAAAAACTAATAGCAACTAAAAACCAGAAATCGAAAGTAAAAAAAGCAATTCCCAAATCCGGAGGATGTGGGAAGCCCAGCTCTGTCGTGCTGAGCAAGGCCAGCTCACTTCACTGCTCTCAGAGAGCAGGAAGTACTCTGGGGGGATCGGCTGACACAAGGAGCAGTTCCATTCCATGCTTATCTAGTCTAAGAAAATAGATGCGGTTTTTTTATACAAAGGAATTTCATCCAGAGTTTGGACTCACTGATATCACAAGATAGTATTGCAAATAATAAAACATGGGAAAAAGAATATCAAATCATGAATATTATATACATGTTCAAATGCTGCACCATATAAATAAGTACATATGTTATGATAATAAAATTAAACTGTGTATTTAAAATAAAAGTATAAATGATGATGATTTTATCAATAGAAGTGAGACAAAGTATTTAAGTGTTCATAAAAGATAACAGCAATAAAAATAGCTTCTCTCTGAGTAGTGGGGGTGGCCATGATGGCTAGCAGGGAAACAGTGAGCTTTGGGTCCTGAGAAGCGGGCTCCAACTTCCTCACTGGGAAGTTAGTTGAGTCTTATAAGGCTTTCCTGTTACAGGGTGCATGTCACTAACATTAGCTCAACTCAAGTGATCAGAAAACACATAAACGAGACGCAGTTGTACATGCACAGATTGCAGAGAAGTAAAAGACAAAATACCGATTTTATGATATTTGATAAAATCATACATTTGAACTAGTATTCCTCCAACTTTGAAGACAGAAAGAATTTCCATTTAATGTGTGTAAGCATCCATGTATGAAGAAACAGGAATTCCTGCCCACTGATTGAGAACCACTGGTATTCAGTAGGCGAAGCTGCACCACACAACAAAAGCCTTGACAGGAACATCACTTGTATCTCTGTCAATCACTCACTCTTGACACGTCAAGTACACATCCTTTCCCGGACAGCTCGATCAACATTAACATTAGCATTCAAAATACAGCACAGCATGGTGCTGCCTCAGAACTGAGAGGGAAAGCACCCAGCTGGGGAGCAGGGAAGGGCATTCTTCTTTATAAGAAGCAGGGCAGAAATCTGCAGATTTGGGAGGCTGAGATAGGGTAGTTTATATGGAGTTCTTCAAGGGAAAAACATTCTCTCTCCCACACAGATCCTACATGAGAAAATTTGAGCTACATTTCACAGACACTGACAGGTCCCATCCTTCAGATCTGTGGACCTGCCTTGCATGCCAGATTACCAGAAGCAGAAAAATTAGGTTCATTTTTGGGAAGAGATCCCTCAGAGAGACATGAGAAGATCTTCAGTGACCACAGTGGTACAGACCAGGAATCCTGGGGAACTGAGGCTGGGGAGTCACCAAACCTCCATGGGCCACCAAGTTCCCACTTGAAAACAGGAACCTGAAGCAACTGTGTGTCTGTGTTTCTCCACTGGCTGTTATTCTCCGGCACTGCTCTTCCCCTCTCCCACTAGGTGTGTGTTTTAACCCAGTTTCCCTTTTAATTCCGTCTTCATTTCCCCACCTCATTTCTCAGAGAACAGAGCGCAGGAGCAGCGAGTCTGGAGACACAGTGTCCTGAACCTAGGACAGCACTGACGAGTTAGACAGTGGCTCGGGATGAGGTACTGGATGTTCTAACCTGTTTTGCTTAGTACTGATGTGCCAACAACCCTCATCCCACAGTTGCTGGAAACTCCGGTAGTGTACTCGTACATATGTAGAGCACAGAGGCTGGTATACACAGACCCATCTGATTCTGTTGTTGGACTGGACAGAGGTGAGGCTATCTGCATGTGCCATCTTGGCCTGAGTAAAAACTTCAAAGGGAAGAAACTGATGCCATCTTAAGACCAGTTCAGAAGTAACCATGGAAACTGGGAATACACAGGTTTTGTGTGTGTACATTTCACACTCAACGAGGGACCATCCAATAGAGCACTAGCTGAATTTAAGGGTATAATCCTCTTGATATGAGATGGTATCTCTGGGCCAGTATGCTGTTTATTACGTACAGAAAGGATAATCCATGTTTGGAGCCTGTTCAGACCTCACAAGTATAAGGCACTAACAGAGCTTATGAAAACTCTCAGAAGAACAAACTGTTCAGAGCATTTCTTCTAAACCCACCATGGAAGCTTTCATCACTACGGCCTAGAACGCATGAGAGTTGTAAGAATGTGCCTTGTTTTATAAGAGACTGCCGCTGATTCAAAAACCAAGCAAGGGTCACATCAACTCTCCTTGGACTAGCACTCATTTTAATGTTTCTCCCTAATACAGCATTTTCAAAATGTTTAACTACCTAGACATCAGATCCATGAGATTCAAAGCTGGCTGCTTTTCTGCTGACTCTGTTCAGTTACACCTTTCCCATCAGAAAGCTGGATTGGAAAGCCCAGTGGCCTTGTGTCTGCTCTACACAGAAGGGAGGCTAGATTAACGCAGCTGGGGAAGAGCACGTGTCTTTACTGAACAAGGTGGATTCTATTTTCCCGCGTTCAACAGATGATGGGAACACAGGACTTGCAGACTGCCCTGCTTTCCAGCTGGTCTCCTTGCCTCTTTTTGCCCTTTATTATATGTGTTATTAAACTCTAGAGCCAAGAACTGCCAAAAGCCACAGAGCAGAGCATCCATTCCCCTCTGAGATTAGAAGAGGAAAGGAAACATTTTTATTTTCATCTAAAACCCTGATTTAAGTACTCAGATTTCATCCTGGATAATCTGCCTCCGTGCGTAGATTGGAAGCTGTGTGCAGAGGCAGCATGAGAAGGGAGAGATCTCATCACCCTGAGCAGATCACACTAATGATTAGAAAGAAAAAAGGAAAGCTGTGAATTACAATGAACGCAGCCTGAGTAAGTGTCCATGCTGGATTAAAGAATGTGAGTTGTCAGTTTGATGTATAATGAATGTGAAAATAAGCCATTTAATTAAATGGTACGCGCTATAGTCACTTTGTTCTGCACTCCTTTACAGAGTGCCTGCACTTTAGCAATTGTTTACGATCACAGTGCCCAGCGACTCTTTGCAGACACCGTGAGCTCGCACTACTCCCAATCTCGCATCTGGAACTTACACAATAGTGCCCGTTCAGATGGTCTGGTTTGCCTATTTCTTAGTGGATACAGCAGACAGGAAGACTGTTTTCATCACAAAGGGCACAGAATCCTAGATATAGTCTCCGGAGGATACAATAAAAACTAAGAGCAGAAGACTGCAAAATCATTTGAAGGCAAAGCAGGATTTTGTTCATAGACTGTTTCACTAATTTAGATTCTTAAATTACTCTCAAATTCTATGTCTATAATTATTAAACATCCCCTGTAACAGCTTTCTCTTTGATGAAATAGAAACCCGAGCACCAAGGTCCCTGTGATTACAGAGTACTGACAAGCCAGAGGGACTATGCTGGGCTTAGCCCATTAAAGAGGAGGAAGGATGCGGACTGCTGGGCAGTACGGACTCAACAGCCACCAGGGACTGAAAGAAACACACATCTGAGGACATAGGAATAGGCATGATGGTAAAGATTAAATAACTGGAATTCTCTAAAGCAAAAGGAAATGTATATATACTTACTGCTACTGCAATTCTTCCAAGGACGTGCTCTGGAATTTTCCTATATACATCCAGAGACCCCCCTGTAGAGACAGAGATATTGTTACTACAAACGAAACCATCGGCACAGTGCACAGGACATGCTCGGGTGAGGATGTGATTTCCGTTGGCTCATTGGATATAGAGAACAAAGGTTTTTCTTTCTACCTTTGTGAATGACATGGTCGTGCTTCAGGCAGAACATGACCAACTACTTCTGCTTTAAAATCCGCAGTCATTAAAGACTCAAGGGAACTAGATGAGGGTAGACCAGAAACCTGCAGCCTCTGAGGAGGTCAGTGAAAACAAAACCACAGAATGAACCCGGTGGCCACACTTGTGCCATTTTTCCCACATGGAAACCTGGGCCCTGTTTTAGAATTTTCACACTTATCACACAAATGTGTGTGGGCATGAATTTCAAACCACATACAAAGGCAGGAGCTGCAATGCTACATTTGCTACGTGAAGTTACTTTTGTCTTTGGGTAACCTGAAGAACGACTGTTCAACTCCTGGCTCCCTGATAACGGAGAAAACCCACGAGGTAAAAACAAAAGGACACACAATCTCTTCAACTCCTAACTTGTTTTATTTTAATTACATTTTACTTATTTATCGAATGTATGTGTGGCATGTTTACCCATCTGGAGAGGTCAGAGGTCAGCCTTTGAGAGCTCGTTCTCTCCTCCCGCTGTGTGGCCCTGAGGAATGAACTGTGGTCGGTACCTGGACCTGCAGAGCCATCTCACTACTTCTCTACCTTATTTTTTTACTAAACTGTGACTCTGGCTACTATAGTACTTATCTGACCACTTCAACTTTTATTAAATAATCTCTGACATTTTCCAAAACCGAGAAGCCTTTAGACCTGTTTGCCCTGTGCTTTTGAATGCACATGTAAGGTAAGTGAGACACGTGCTTTTGAATGCACGTGTAAGGTAAGTGTGACATGTGCTTTTGAATGCACATGTAAGGTAAGTGTGACATGTGCTTTTGAATGCACATGTAAGGTAAGTGAGACACGTGCTTTTGAATGCACGTGTAAGGTAAGTGTGACATGTGCTTTTGAGTGCACGTGTAAGGTAAGTGTGACATGTGCTTTTGAGTGCACGTGTAAGGTAAGTGTGACATGTGCTTTTGAGTGCACGTGTAAGATAATGTGACACACAGAGCAGCGTCTTCAGCATCAGGAGACCTGCTCTGTGGTGTTCAGCCATTCTGGGTATTCTGCTTGTTTGTATGCTCTTTATTTTGAGACAGGTTTCCCTGTGTAGCTCATGTGGGTCTGGATCTCACTCTGTAGATCAGACCTGCCTTCTGATGCCATGATTAAAGGTATGCGCCACCATGACTAGCTAGTCATTCTTAGGCTAAAATTGGCAGAGGATTTGGGTTTAGTTCTTACCCAGTCTCTCTATCACTTCTATCCTATAAATCTAGCCAAAGAGAGTAACTCTCAGATGTACCAAGACAAACACTAGTGCTGGACACAACAGTGATCTTGGTGCCTATGATGCTCTGAAGCAGTGTCCAGGAAAGGACTTTATACCAGCTGCAGCAGGGGCATCACTCCCATCACTGTGTGCTCTCAAGGCAGCTGCTTTGAGCATTCAGCTCACTGCCAAGTATAAACTTAGGACTTCATGTTAATGGTCAGCATTTGTTAAATGCTCGAAGAATCTCAAAAATATACTTATATACCTTGAAGGGAACAAGCACTTTACTTACTAACAATATGAGAACTAAGCTAACACATATTCCCCTAAGAGTCAAACTGGGGTGTAGTTTTCTCTATTATGCACTATTATGAAGAAGGCACCCAGGATACTTGAGAAGTACCTTTTGTTTGTCTATTTAGGCTAAAATTCGTATTTATGATATGACTGCTGATGGTTTTAAAAATGCCCAATAAGGTTTGAAGATGAAACATGTTACTCTTCTGAAATGCAGTTAAGAATGTGTTCTTTGAAAATATACTACTATGGTATATATCATGTTCCCTAAAATGGCACACGTATCACAGAGCTATGGCTTCCTATGCATCCTGATGAAAGCAGGTATCGGGAAATGACCACTATTTTGGTAACTTCTGCTTGCAGCTCTAGACTCTGAATACAGGCTGATGTAGCCGGGGTATAATTAATTTTGTGCTGTGGATCTTGATGTTACTGGGAAGTAAGATTGTAGAAAAAAAAAAAAAACACAAAATAATCATGCAATGAGCAGAAGCATCCTTATTTCACAAGCATTTTTATCATGGATGAAGTACAAGTGGAAACGTGGCAGAAGTTGTGCTCCCACTGGGTCTCCAGGTAGCTGCATGGATGAGCAAGTTCAAGATGAAAAAGCTTGACACATGTTATCAGAAAAACTGACATAGCAGCTTACTAGAACAAGTCGTCAGGAAGCCAATGACCTCAACACTTGGAGGAACAAAGCCCACCCACAGGCACCAGCAAGAAATCTAAGGAGGGGACTTATTTTTATGTGGCTGTAGGAGAGGATCTAAGCACCTAAGTGGACAGAGCTTTTACCAAGCTACACTGAAGGCCAAAGGTGGCCTGACAACCATTATCAACAAAATAAGGAGGTAGTTCACTGGTGCTTGCAATCCTCAGTCCTCAGCTGCTCACATGCACAGATCTTTATGTAGCTGGCTCTGTGCCATCAGATGCACCTCATCCTTCCCATGCTCTCAGAGATAAATTTGGAGGTGAAAAAAATGATCCTACAGTCAAGCTCACTCAGTCAAGAGAGCCTGTTGGCCCCAGTGAGCACGCATGCTCCGCAGACCAAAATGCAGAGGTTAGGTGAGTTTTCACTTGGTTTCAGTGCTATTTCTATTCCTCACACCTCTCCACAAAAGGTACGTTTTTGGCTTAGCACACCATAAACATTAGTGATGCATCCACCAGCCTTACTTGACCTTATTCGAAACAGTCCCTTAAACGCAAATGTGACAACCATAGTCACGAGTCAGCTGATGGCCGACTTCAGAGTAGACTGGAATCTCCGAACACTCCCAGACAAACTGTCCTCTCCTCAACATCACACAGCAGTCAATCCACTGTGAACTCTCTGTGGGTGTCACTTCTGAAATGCGATGACACACACTGGTCACTCAGGGTTGCCTGAGATTTGCTATTCAGGTCTGTTTTTTGCCTGGGCTGAGAAGGAGCCGGAGACCTCAGACAGGGAGGCGGAGGCTCCCACTGAGCTCCAGCTCCAGGCCTGACTTGGGTACTTGGAAATTCACTCACCTGGGCTCCAGCTGTTTGTCCTCCCTGGCCACTCAGCCCCTCCACCCCATGACCAGTCACTGCACTGTACCACTGTGTGCCACCAGGCACACGCTAAGCCAGAGGAAGACTGCTTGTCCGTCAGCAGAAACCCAGGCCCAGCACCGAGGAGCCACATGTTTCTGCTGACAGATGAGGCTCGCCGTCTTCATTTAAGCAGACCTAAAGGTCTTTGTTGCCATGTTACAAGATCTCAATGGTAAGGACTGTCCTTGTACTTACAATAAATAAAAATATGCAGTGAGGGGCAAGCAGCAACAATGCCATCATGGCAACCTTCACATTTGCCTTAAATGACCACGGTCATTATTAATGTTAATAACATGAGAAGAAAACTTTAATACAAGGTCCCTTTAACTTTCTGGTAGTTGAAAATATAAAAACCCTTTCTTTTTTTTGCAACATGGGCTCTTTGGGGGGGGGGATAATTTATTCCTGTGGTGACAATCCAAACATGTCAGTATTCTGAGATCTTCCATTTGCATGTTTCTGAGTAGACTTTGCTTTGACTGAGTATGAGGGTAGATCACATTCTTTTCCCTAAAAATCTTCCAATACCTTCCTAATAAATTTAGCCTCAACCTTAGAATCCTTCTAGAGCCTCTGAGTTGTATGCCTTTTGCTTGGTTCTATGCCCTCATCATTCCAGCCTCCTGGGCAGCATCTGGCGCTCTCGACTTCAGTCTTGGGTCACCATGGTGACCCTGTGTTCATCTGGGAGCACTAATTCATGTTACTTTCTCTGTCTCTAGGATCATCCCAGTGTTCCTCCTTGATGAGCTCATTAAGGTCTCTGTTCATTGTCACTCCATCTCTGGTGGCACGTCCAGTGCCTGCTCTATCAGCCAAACCATCCTGCTTGATGTTCTCACCGCTTATCCCTCCCTGAGAATGGACTATGTGTCTCTAGAATATATCCCCATGAAGACAAGGGTTATTCTAGAACACACACCATTTGAGGAAAAGGGTTACTCTAGAACATGCACCCCATGAGGACGAGGGTTACTCTGTATTCTGTGAGGACAAGGGCTAAGTCTTGGCCACTGTGGTGTTCCTAGGTTTAGAGCAATATCTGAAAGAAAGTGCTCAGTAAATATTGCAAATAAATCATAGTATGAAATAAAAATAACCTAATCAGAAAGGAAGTTGTCAAGAACTGGACTGCACAGCAGAAGGGGGTGAAAGCTGGAAGGCGATGCATATTTTTATGTATTTTGCATGCTTTGTTGTATATGAACAAAAGACTGTGTACTAACCTCCAAATCACTATGTCTATGTAACTAAGATAAACCATGTTTAAAGACTTAAAGAGATGTATGAAGCTAGACCTTCCTCTAAAACATAGGCTATTAGCAGAAATTACATGGAACAAAACAGGAACTTCTGAGGTCAAATGTACTATAACTGAAAGGCACAGGACCAATAGCGTAAGAAGGCAGAAGAAAGATGCTATACAGGGCAAGGCCCTCTATTTTCACTGAGCCATCTTGGTCATTTGTGAGCTGCTGTAAACACTGCAGCCGGCCACTGTGTGCATGTACTAGCCAGCTGTCTCTGGGTTTCTATAGTTAGTGGACTCACTATGGTTAGTGGATTCACTATAGTTAGTGGAAACTGTTTAATTTGTGAAGAAGCGTCTAGCTGTTCTAATCTATTTTATACCGTTTCAGATTCACACCAACACTGTCTGAGGATTCCAACTTCCCTGTACCTTTGTCTATACATATTATGGGTAGATTTTGTTTTGTGTGTACGAGGTTTCAGGTATGAACATGCACGTTGTTTTGATTTAGGTTTCCTTGACAACCACTGCTGTTAAGTATCTTTTCATGTGGCTGTTGGCCATTGTGTGTCTTCCTTTGAGAAATACATGACTGGTGTTTTTATTGTTGAGTTGCAGTATTTCTTTAGTAATTGCAATAACTGCAAATGATTTTAACACTGACAGACTAGAGCAGCTTGACATTTCCTCAAAGATTAAGGACCTGACAACTTCACTGCCACCAAGCCTGATCACCCGGATTTGATCCCTGGGACCACACGGTGGAGGAAGAGAGTCAGCTCCCACAAGCTGTCCTTGACCTTCACGAGCAGGCAGTAGCACACAATGCACACCTACATGTGCACGCATTCACATACACAGACATGACAAAAAAATAAACATTTTTTTAAATGTAAAAGAACGAAGTGGAAATTTCCCAGTTGACCATCAACTGAAGAAAAATGAGCAAATGTCATACAGCCACTCGACAAACTACTACTAGTGCTATAAAGGGGTAGTGGGGGCTACTGCTGCAGTTCCGGGTGAGCCTGGAAACTGGACCGAGCATGAGTCACCAGGCACAGAGGCCGTTGACTTCAGGACTCCACTGGTGTGCAGCGTGCAATATCCAGAATGGGCACATCCACAGGGGCAGGAAGGAGACCAATAACTGCCAGTGGGTAGAGGGAGGGGGATGAGATAAGTCACTTAGGTGTGGCTAGGGACTTCTCTTTAGAAGTGTTTTGAAATTGGACAACAACGGTAGGTTATATGCTTCAAAAGGGTGAATTTTATAGTATCTTAACTTTACCTTAATCAAAAGTATTTTAATGTAACTGAAAGATTATATAGATCTCAAATGATGAACATTCACAAGAGGGAGCCGCACTGGGATTACGGAGCCACGCTTTCTAATCGGTGTCCACTACACCACCTATGTGGTTATCAAGGGTATGTGTTCGTATGTGTGGACCTGTGTATATTTATGGTGTGTGTGTATGTGTGGGTGCATGGTGTGTATATCTAAAGAAGAAAAAGTTGTATGCATTTGTGTATGTATGTATGTGTAGTGTGTATGTGTGGTGAGTATATATATGTATGGTGGTATATTTCTGATATGTGTGGTGCACATGTGTGGTATGTATGTATGTATGTATGTATGTATGTATGTATGTATGTATGCATGCATATGGTATATGTGGTATATGTGTGTTGCGTGTACATGTACCTGAGAAAGTAGACAGGCACACATGCTGAATATTAATGGAGGCTAGACACTGAAAATTGACCTTGTAAAAGGTGAAAATTTGTCCACATTTAAAAGAGATAGCCAAGAATAATGATGACATTTCAGTGACAGGATTTCCAGAACTCTATATCCTGTCACAATACTTAGATCAAGGGAGAGCTGCTGACAGCCATGAATGACAAGCAGAGGAGGACAGGCCTGACGTCCGAAGAGAGCCAAATGCATCTCGGCTAAACAGCTGTGTTGAAAAACAATTTCTTGTCTAGCAATTAAGAACCTATTTCTTTCTGAAAGACACAGGACATTGGGTTAATAGATTTCTTTAGAAGAAAATCTGTTTTGGTGACTGAGACATTAAAAGAACAGAACATCTGTTTCCAGCAAAGGCAGACTGCACAGAGGCAGCAAGGACCTTGCACCGACTGGACCCACATGTAGTTTGTCCTATTTAAATTCTTGGTAAAAGGAAATTAACTTGCATTCTTGAAATTACAGCCAAGCTACAAATATATAACATGAGGAATCCTAACAGGGAGAGAACTGCTAGTGTAAATAAGGCAGTCATTAACACATCAGTCACTCTAAAGTCTGCTTGACATCTATGGCAGAACTATGTTTAAGGCAACTGATTAAAAAAATCATTTTTAATGTAGTTTAAAGGTAACAACTCACCATCCATGAATTCTGTACAAATTGAAATCCTGTTTTCTACAAAAAATGCCCCGTAAAATCCTATTATATACGATGAGTCACACTGTAACAAAAACAAGACAGAAATAGTTTAGCACCTAGATGCTAACACCATGTGCATAGATAAAAGTGACCAAGAAAAAAATTACCTTATAAAGAATTTCCAACTCAGACATGATCTGCTTCTGAAGCTCCAGTGTAATGTCTAAAAGAATAACCTGAATAGACACATAGTAGCATCAACATATTTGTCTACCTTTAAGTTACACAGCATGTGAAATATAAGAACTAAGGAAATACGGTGTTTCTTTCTGCAGCATCCCTGTAACCCCCAGCACCAAAAAGAGCTATCTCTGTAGCTAAGCCTCTGGGCTGGAGGAGGTGGTACAGAGGTGATTGATGGGACCATGGAAGGAGCCAGGGCTCAGAGGTCAGCATTAATGGCTTTAAAAGTCAGTTAAGTTATAACACTCAATTTATGTGCCCTATCTGAGCTGCACTGGCTATTTTCAGAGGAAGATCATTAAAAGAGAGGAGTCCTGTGAGCAGGCACTCGGAGATAAGCAGGGGATGGCAAATAAAAGGACATCTTAAAATGGGGTTTTCAGGAAAAAAAAATGGGAGTTTAAAAACCCCGTCGCCTTATTTCCTCCCATGTGGGTAATGTTTCTTTATAAATGCTGACAAACTTGAGAGCTGGAAAGGTCCTCACGCCACCCGACACCCACGCTTTGCCAGGACCTCCTGACGTGTTGTGGTTTTCCTTAAGTATCTGCCACCAAGGTGGATTTTATAACACAGAAATGTCCAAGTGTATGAACTTAATGTTCCTGCCTAGGACATGCTCTAGTTTAATTCAAAGACCTTTCTCTTCCCTTAGGCAAGTGTGTGCACTGGGGGTTGAACTTAAACCTTCTCACGAGTGCTGGTCAAGTCTCTACCAAAGAGTCACAACCCCAGTTCAACCACTAAGCACTCCAGTGAAACCAAGTTTTAAAAACTTTTTAAAAAAATATTTGTAAAAGACAGTAAGAACATAAAGTAGGTGGAGAAGAATCCTTAAGAACTGTGGCAGAGTTTGATTCTAAACACTTCTGAGTAAGCCCAACCTCCAGGACCGCTGCAACCGTCAGGTAAGCCTAACCTGCAGGACCGCTGCAGCCGTCAGGTAAGCCTAACCTCCAGGACCGCTGCAACCGTCAGGTAAGCCTAACCTCCAGGACCGCTGCAACAGTCAGGTAAGCCCAACCTCCAGGACCGCTGCAACAAAGCCATTTTACACCCTACAGCGTTGAATCGCACTTTGGATCTCAGATGAAGAGAATGTGTCATTATACTGAATAAAGCAAAAGCAGGAATTATCTAAACCACAGGGGAAGAAATGACTGTTCTAATATTCACACTTCTAACATTGGCTTTCCTTTCAGTAGGAAGTGGGAGTGGGATGACACATGGCTAGCCAACACTTTGGAATTAGTAGCAGACTCCTGAGACCTTATCTTTCCTTTGAACAAGAACCTCGCTTGAGCTCCTATCGTGTGGAGTAAGCTGCAGCCCTGGAGTACCAGCTAACCGTCCTCTCATGCTTCCTATATAGCTTCCTTCCTGCTCACCTTCCCGCTTGGCAAATGTTTCCTCTTTCCATGTCACAGTCTTGATTACGAAAGCTGGTTTGACCTTTTAGAGCCAGCTTAAATGCTTCACCACCTCCAGACACTGACCTCAGAAACCTTCATCAGAATTCATCTCTGGCTTGACCCTTATTCATCTTTACCACAACTGCCTTTAATGCCCCCCAGCATCTCCTAAAAGCTGCCAGAGAGCTGAGGGCTGTAAGTGGCAAGGGCAAGGCAGGGTCTGAGTACCCACCACTCCTCGGCGCCCAGGACGAGGCCTCACAGTAGCACCGAGTCGCTGAGATGGACCTTAACTCAAGTGTTCCTTATAAGCAGTACTCCAGATGTGCTGTTATCAGACACAAGGGGAATGGATCATGTGATGTCTGCCACTAAACCAAAAACCAAAGACGAAAACACCAAGACAAACCAAAGTGCTGTACTGACCAAAACTTGATGGGGGATGCTGAACTCATGAAGCTCACGCACTGGTCTCTGATTGGTTTGGATCTCTCTAGAGATTTCCTATAGTCCAGAGAATTGGGAGTCCAGAACCCCAGAAAAGCAAATCAGGTCATTTCTGCACATTTCAGAGAGGAAGGCCACTCCATGCTGTCATGGCGCATGTGCACAAAGCTCTGTTTTCTGGGAGCTTGGCATTTCCTGAAAGGTACACTCCCTTCCCCCAGGCATTCTTGCCAGTGAGCTTTAAAACCAATTCTTCCTCTGAAGGCTAGGGAGAAAATTACAGTGAATGTGGATTTTTCCCTCTGAAGCTCAAGCACGGCGTGGACCGCCTGAATCTTCTCTCCTCAGGCTGAGCCAAGTGCTTCAGAGGGAAGAGAAGGAGCTGGAGGCAGCTCTGGAAGTAAGGGTTCAGCCAGCATGGAGGTCCCTGCCTGCCTTCCCACCGCTCTCCCTCCGCTACACCTCCAGGACAGGACACGCAAGGATGCGCTGTCAAGTTAAATACAAGCAGTCAAGTGACTGAATTATAATTTACTCTGTGCTCAATTTAAATTAGTGTGAGACTATTAAAATATACAGTATAAATACGGCAATTCATCACGAGCTGTCATGGATGACTTCATTTATTTGCTGGAGTGGCGTGCGCTCTACTAAAGGCAAGGAGAACAAAAATCACAGGTCAAATTAAGCCGCTATTCTGTTTTAATTCACTTATTTAATCTGTGGCGACATAATTGTCTTTTACAGTATGTACAACTCAGAAAGGAAATTTGGGAGGATCACAGCCAGGATACAAATGATTAATCAAATGGTCCGTTTAAATGCTGCTTTAGAAGCTGCAGAAATCCAAAGCACTCTGGGAATGACAGTCAACGCATGCTACATACACAGCTAAGAAACCCCGTTAGACGGACTCTTTTCTCAATCAGAAAACAATCCTGGGGAGTCCAGTAAATCCCCTGAGCGTTGCTATTGGAAAGATTTTACAGGATGCATTAATGGTAGAGAGAGGCTCTGCTTCTGGATAGCTAACAGTGTTTGAGTTTGTTTTCTGCTCTACTTATTTGCAATGGTCTTGCTACCAATACCACACAAACAAAAGCTGGTCAAATCCAAGGCAGCAAGTGTACAGGTGATTATCAGACAGTTATTTCTGATGTGTGCTTAGCATAATTTTCTAAATGTGCTGTGTAAAACAGAAAAATTTCTAGATTGCATGATATAGAGAAATTTCTGTTTTTCCTAAAATTATCTTCCTTTTAAAAATAAAAACCTGAAAAGTTCTCTTATCGCATCTCAAATTGGAGAAAGGAGGAGCTGCAATGTGCTGTTTGTCTGTAAAAAGGAGGACTCAGTCAGGAATGTATAAAAAAGTAGGGCTGTCATCGAACTGGTCCGCAGACAGCCAAAGTGTGGTCCAATTGACCAGTGGCTTTCAGAAGGAAATCCCCCACCGCTCAAGGCTGGCAGCAGAGCCTTGCAGGTGAATCCGCTCAGACAAGGACTATGATTTGCTGTTCTGCACAGTCCCCCTGTGACACCAGGCAACTGGGGTCACTGAGAGGTTCAAGTGATATGCTTCAAGTCACACAAAAGTCAGGAGAGGGTCAGGAAAAGATCAAATGCACTTCTAAGTCTTAACCTTCCATTTCACCCTTTAATATAACAAAGGAAGCAAAGAAATATTCTGGGGGCAAGTAATGGTCCATACAAAGACATTAAGGGGCATTTCGTATGTTGCTAAACCTATTTTCAGAATGCTACTTCAAAAGATAAATGAATGAATTAAACAACAACAAAACTGTATTCGGTCAGTAAATTATGTGTTAAGACACTGCAATTAGTGCTGGGCCCTGTAGGTAAGGCAAGAAAGTGGTCAGTTCTGTTCTCCATTTTAAAGAGATTTCGATACATCAGAAGAAACAGACATTGATCCTAACAGCTATGTGCAAGATGGCATATGGCCACATGCAGAGAATTCCAAAAAGTGACTGGCACATACAATACATGTGACAGGGCTTATCCAGAATCAAAGAGCGGGCCCTGGAAGGCTGTTAAGAATTCTAACAGTTGAAGACATGGATGAAGGCATTCTAATTAGAGAGGCGCACATGAATTAACTTATTGAAAAAAACAAAAAACAGAACAAAACAACAACAACCCAGGTTCAGATGAGGTGACAAGTTCAAGTAAAACAGAACACAGAGACCAGGAAATGTAAGAACATAAAGCAGCAGTAGGCTGCTGATGCTCTGTGGAGAAGCCCAACTCCCATCTCGGAGTGTGTTTAGTTTGTCTGGGCCGTGTGACAGTTGATGGTGATTACTAATCTCATAGGTCCAGCCTCACCTAGGACACAACCCGCTGGCATGTCTGTGAGGGATTCAGACCTGGTTAACTGAGTTGGTAGGGCCCACCCGGACCCACCCGGACCCACCCTACAAGTAGGCATCATCACTCCAGGGCTGGGGTCCTGAACCAAACACGAGTGAGAAAAGGAAGAGAATAGCAGTTTCCATCTCTCTCTCCCACTCCTGTCGCCATGATGGCTGGACTCTCAACTGCGGAACAAAGTGAACCCTTCTCCCTTTACCTGCTCCTGTGGGCCATCTTCCCGTAGCTGTGAGAAAAGTAACCAGTATAGAAGTAACACGGGGCCTTTCCTTTCAGTATTTTTAAGAGGGGAGTATGCTTTTAGGAAGCAAATCTTGGTGTGTATATCAGCAAAGGCAGGGTTACATTTTGGCCTCCGGCTTTCTAGTTGTAGGACCTTGGGTGAGTTGTCTAACTGTGCTGTCTCAGGTCTGCATCTGCTAAGTGAAAAGCAGGACCAGTCGCAAAAGTCTAAAATACAGATCATATATATAAACTACTCAGCAGCGTAAGTCACCAATAAGTTACAACTTCTCTTTGCTGAGATAACCATTCATTCAGAATCTGGCCCACAGTCTCACAAGAGGCAGAAGCAGCCATTTGAATTACAGTGGTGACAAGAAAAGAACCAAAGCCAGGCAAACAAAATAACCCAGATCACTGAGCAGCATGGCATGCGCCTTTAATGCCAGCATTAGTGACGCAGAGGCAGGCAGATCCCTATGAATCTGAAGCCAGCTCAGTCTACACAGAAACTTATACACTAATCAGGGATACACGGTGAGACCTGTCTCAATAAAACAACCAAAACCCACAAGCCAATAAACCAAAACACACACACACACACACACACACACACACACACACACACACACACAGACACCAAACCAGATCTCCAGGTACTGGGTAGTAGCCAGAACAGCACAACATGTAAAGACTGGATATAAAAAGAAGCTTAGGCTGCTTAGTTCACTAACTAAACAGTCTGTTTAAACAGGTCCCTGTACAGAGAGAGAAAGCAGGCTGAACCCAGTGGAGAAGACAGAGCCGGGGGCAGAGGAATCTAAGAGTGCCAGTGTTGGTTGGCAGGGCACCAGAGGGAGTGTGACAGACATCAGAGTCTACAATAGAGTGATGAGCTGCACTTGGAAGCTGGAAGTTACCTAGGCCAGGCGGAAAAGCAAAGCAAGCAACCCCTAACCCTGTGGCCTGTGTTCCCTCAGCCATCAGAGATCAGGAGTCCTGCCCGCCTCAATAGAATGGGGAAATTCATTGCAGGCTGACTGCTGGGTTGGCCCTTTAAGCAAAGTTCAAAAGTAAGTCTTGTGGTGGTGGCGCACGCCTTTGATCCCAGCACTTGGGAGGCAGAGGCAGGTGGATTTCTGAGTTCGAGGCCAGCCTGGTCTACAGAGTGAGTTCCAGGACAGCCAGGACTATACAGAGAACCAAAACCCAAAAACCAAAACAAAACAAAACAAAAAAAGTAAGTCTTTAAAGAACTGGATTGTTTCAGAGTCACTAACCCCTCAGAACAAACTTTAAGATGATTTATACACAGGAATGCAGAGCTATCTAGCTACGTGTGCTACATTATCAGTGTCCCACAGAGAAGAGACACCACCCAAAAATGAAGAGAAAAGGGATCCACTGAAGTATCCCAGAAATGGGGCACATGACAGCTCTAGGTCTGTCTGTCCACTGGCTGGCTTGTCTGTCCTGATCAGGGTTACTGGGCTATCACAAAACATCACAACCAAAAGCAAACCGGGCAGGACAGGGCTTCTTTGGCTTACACCTCCACATCACCGGAGGAAAAGAAGACAGTCACTCAAGCAGGGAAGAAACTTGGAGGCAGGAGCTGATGCAGAGGCCATAGAGAGACCTGTTCCTTACTGACTTGCTCCTCATAGTTTGCTCAGCCTACTTTCTTATAGAAGCCAGGACCACCAGACCAGAGATGGCCCCACTCACAGTGGGCTAGACCCTACCCCATTAATCATAAATTAAGAAAATGCCAGACAAAGTTGTCCACAGCCCACTTTTATGGATGCATTTTATTAGTTGAAGATGCCTCCTCTGGGATGACTTAAGCTTCTTTCTGTCAAGTTGACATAAAACTATCCAGCACAGTTGTAATAATTATTCCACATACTTTAGAAAGTAGAAAAAAAGGTCGGGCACATCAAATAACAACATGAAAAATGTTCTTAAAACAAAAAGGCCTACCTACACTTTTAGGGATGAAAAGATCATTATAAATGAAAAACTACAGTAGGTAGGAGGAATTAAACATTAGCAGAGAAAAGATCCGTGAAGACATGGGAAGGGACAAAAACTATTCAAAACTAAAACAGGT
This sequence comes from Rhabdomys pumilio, assembly GCA_030674055.1. Lineage (NCBI taxonomy): Eukaryota > Metazoa > Chordata > Mammalia > Rodentia > Muridae > Rhabdomys > Rhabdomys pumilio. The sequence continues at coordinate 32,683,094 of JANHMN010000024.1, forward strand.
AAAAGACTATGTGAAGTGAAGCTAACAAAGCAGGCAAAGTTCCCAACGTGGGACATGATCTGAAAGGGTAAAGTGTTCCAAACGTGATGAAAGCTAGAATCTCACGTATTCAAGAATTTCAGCAAGTCTCAAGCACAATGAATAATAATAATAATAATAATAATAATAATAATAATAATAATGATAATGATAATAATAATAATAATGCCAAGCTCAGCATAGCCATATACTGTAAACTGTAACCATCATTTGTAACAAAGAAAGAACTCTGAGACGCCAGGGCAGACACATGGAGCAGCAATGAACACAAAGGACAGCCAGCATCTGGCTGGAAAATAAAAAGCCAGCACTGAAACCAGTTTTCAAAATTCAAAAGAAAAAATCCCAGGCAGTCTAGATCCCTGCAGCCTGTGATAATCATGGAGACTTGTTCCTTCAGAACTTTGGAAACTGTAAGCAAGCCACTAATTAAATGCTTCCTTTGATGACAGCTTGCCTTGGGTATGTTGTCTCCTCACAGGAATAGAACACTGAGCAGCACAGCTCTTATTGTAAGCATCTTATATGATAGACTAATGACGGATGCTATAAACTCTAGACAATCATTAGAAACAGTGAAGGGAGAATGGGTACTCAACCAGGACAAATGGAAAACAACACACAGAACAAGAGATATAAACCAAATCATATCACATCACAGAAAATGTAAATGGTTCCAACACCCTAATTAAGAAGCAAAGACCAGACTAGATTCTAAGGTAAGACCCAACTACATGCTGTGTACAAGAAACTCATTTCCTATACAGAGACACACTAGGTTCAAAGTAAAAGGCCAACACTAGTAAACACCTAGCTCCTGTAGCTAGATTACTATTAACCAGTATGGACTTCAGAGCACAGACTGCCATGAACAAAGCAGCCACCACATTAATATAAAGAGGCCAATTCATCCAAATGATAAGAACCTTACGAAAACTAACAGCACATCTTCAAAAGCGATGACAGAGAGTGATAGAAATGTAAGGAAAAACAACCAGACCCAGGTCTAACTGTTGGAAATTTTAATATTCCTGTTTGGTAACTGATGGACCATGTAGAAAAAAGAAATCAGATATGAAAGATATAAAAACTAAAAGTCAATTTGATCTAACAAAGATTTACACTTTTTATACTCTTTGGATTACATACTATTTTATGTACACAGGAAAGTTTCACCAACAAAGACCATATTTGAGCCAAATTAACTTAAAATAATTCCAATCATATAGTATATTGTTAGACCACAGTGGAATTAAATAGAAGTCAATAATGGAAAAAATACTTGCAAATTTTCCAAATATTTGGAAACTAAATAATACATTTCTAAGAACTAATGCACCAGTTTGGCTGTTTTTTTTTTTTTTTTTTTTTTTAAGAAATAGTACTTTTTCTCTAATAATAACAATTGCATGATCTATGTGATTTTTGCTTTGGTTATCAAGATCAAGTCTATACACAAAAATCAGCCATTATTTGACTCAATTTGCAGACACATATTAAAGGTCCAGTCTGGAGAATGGCTTATCTGTAAACCTCAGCAGTTTTCATAGAGTGAAAATCTAAGAGCTATGTTGTAAAGCATATCCTTTACAAAGTAACCTTTAATTCTTTCCAGCAAAGGCTGCTGGGCCTTTGCCATGCCCAGTTAAATAATCACGGCTATCAATCTTAATATTAGCCTATGCTAAGCATAACTTAAAATGTATGAAATTATGAAAATTTTATATTGTATTTGCAAGGTCAAGGGCTCTGGTCATTTGTAGAGTCTCTCTCTCTCTCTCTCTCTTTCTCTCTCTCTCTTTCTCTCTCTCTCTTTCTCTCTCTCTCTCTTTCTCTCTCTCTCTCTTACATCATAACTGAACCAAGATTTGAGCATCTTTAAATATATCAACAGTATCGTAATCTAAGACTTCTGACATGAAAGAAACAAATAACTGGGCAGACAGGAAAACACTGCTCATTTGGTGGTGGGGGGTGTGCTCTTATCCAAGGGACCTCAGGAGAGAAACAGAACATGGATCAAGGTGGGCTCACAGAGGGGAAGACTGGGATACAGCTTAGCCTTACAGTGCCCACTCTAGGAACTCTCTGGACCCATTTCCTCCTGTATAAAATGTGAGGCCTATGAGGATCTCTATGGTGTCTCCCAAGATGTGCCTTGTGTATGTAATTTGCTTGGAGTTTCAAAGAAGGCATCCTCAAGAGAATCCTGCTGGACCTTCTCACACAAGTTATCTGTTATTAAAAGTAGACCTCATGATGCCACATATGATGCAGGTGCCGTGCGAGGTGTGAGATGGGAAGGGAACCATGGAATGCACTAGAATCCTGAAGATTTGAGTCTCAGTTCTAGTTTAACTTTAATAAAAAGGAATAAGCATTATGCAAATTCTTAATTTCCTTAAAATATAAGACTCAGAAATACAAACTGAAACATTAGGAAAGAAACCAGTTTCTCACTGTGGATGGCATTACAAAGGCATCTCAGAGATGGACTGGGAAAGGCTGAGTGCACAAGAGAGGGTTGAACAGCAGTCACTTGTACGCAGGCTGCACAACACTGAGGACATTAGCTTCATCAAGTCAGGTGAACACTAACCTTGCCTCTCCCAAATGACCTTGCACAAATCAGCCCCATGAGTCCCTCTTTCTTCGAATCTAAAATTGGTGAGAATTATCTCAGTTTTAAGGATTAAAGATAACTGGTTAAAACATGGAGTGTTTTAACAGATACCTGGCACATGGCAACTATTCAAAAACTAAAACCTTCCATTACTAAAGGCCCTGAGACACGGCATGGTGAGAAGTCACTAGCTGGCAGGCAGGAGCAGAGGATGTGTCTGTAAAGGTAGATCACCATCAGATTACAAGAGGGTCTGTCCATGTTTCAGCAAAAGCCTGCTGCTGAGAAGTGTGGTTGTGTGCCGGTGACATAAGCTGGGAGGGGGAAGGAAATCAGTGAGCACCAAGAGTCTTACAACACAGAGCTGAGATGGCCCGGCAGGCAACAGCACCTGCCGCACACACTGACACCGACATAAAACACCAGCCATGGCTGCATGCATCTCTAAGTCCAGCACTGTGGGAGGAGGAGACAGGAGGATCAGCCTAGCTCCAGACTCAGTAAAAAAACTGTGTCTCATGGGAATAAGGTAGAGGGTGACAAAACAGGCCACCCAGCATCCTCCTCTGATTTCCATGTGTATATGCCACATGGACCACCCACCCACACTCACGCACAAACTCACACACATACAAATTTGCATAAAATACACCCAATGCTTACCTTTACAGCTAAAATTTTCCCACTTGGGACATGATATGCTCTATAGGAAGAAAAAAAGAAAAAGAAATAAAGTTACTTGATACCATTAGATAACCTACAGAGTGGCTAAGGACATACTGTCAACCCAAACACTTCTGGCGCAATGGGGATAGACATTCACGGCAAGTGACCCATGCTAGCAATGCATGTTTCTGTGGGGCTAAACAAGTTTTATAAAGTGATTATGAATCTTAAAATAGTGTTCAAAAGGCACACTGCTATTATTACCCTCCGTTAAAGACAGCTCTGAAAGCGAGGAATTTAAGCAGGATGCTCGGTGCCCAAGTACACAATGGCAGAGCTACAGCTTCAAACTAGACCAGGTTTTCTGGCCCAAGATCCTCTGCTATGTCACTGTGTGTGTGTCTACAGCTGTGTCTGTGCAGCAAATGAAGGGCTTTGCTTTTCTTTAAGGTACATAGAAAGAGAAATCATATCACTGTATTTCATCAAAATAATCCCCAATCACAGGATGAGCTCTGACAATGGCTTTTAATATAGTAAAACATCGGTGTAAGAAACACCAATGAGGTTTTAGCATGTGGCTCATCTTTTTCTTAGAGAACTGGGCTCAGTGTGGTGTTTAAAAGAGAATGCCCCGGCCCAATAGCTTCACATGTTTCAGTGTTTCTAGTTGGTGAAACTATCTGGGAAGGATTAGAAGATGTGGCCTTGTTGGAAGCGGTGTGTCACTGGAGGCTCTAATTGTCTAAAATCACTTTCTTTTGAAAGCAGTCTTGGTCCTTTTTCACAGAATTAGGAAAGTAATTAAGACACCCAGCTACACTGAAGTAGTTTATAACCTGGGTTAAGAACTATCAACAGGACTGGGGGTGTGCACCACTGCATCCAGCACCAACAAATGTTCTGAAATCAACTGATTTATAGAAATGGTTTAGTTACGAGTCTACAGTCAAAACTAGGAGAGTAGATGTACACACAAATACACATACATATATACACACACATACACACACATACATACATCATACATACATACAAAACACACACACACACACACACACACACACACACACACACACACACACACTTGAAAAATAAATAAAACCTTTCAGGTTTTTGTATAAAAGAACATAACATTTTACAAGTGGAGCCCATACATTATTCTGGTTTTTGTAAGCAATTATTATTTACCATTTATGTAGATATCAGACTTTTATAAAGCAAAGCTACACATCAGGTCATAGTTTGATTTGTTACATATTCAAACTTTGCAGCACACTGGCAGAGACCAGTTTCCCCCGGTGGCCGCAGAAGTTGTTGGAATGTGCTCTATGAAATATCTGTGAAGAATTCAGATGCCCTTTCCATGTAAATATAAGTAATTCAATACTAAGATTAAAGAATAACATTATTTCCACCAGCATACCACAGATGCTTCCAACTTCAACGTTTTAAGCCCCTGAGTATTAGAACACTAGGCAAGGACTAAAAGTATAAAGACAGACAAGTGGAAGCTGAGGGAAGGGCAGTGCTGTACTTTGAACAAGGAGCAAGGGACACATGGACTTCTGAGGGCAGCTGCAGCGATGAAAGCATGACGAGCAGAGGCTCCAACGTACACACACCTCACCGGGCAGTTTGGCAACTTAATTAGCTCGTCGGGAAAGCTGATCTCTTTCCCAAAAGAAAGGTCTCCCATTTCCAAGCGAATTAAAAGGGAAAGCTGATGATTTAATTATGACGCATGCTAATTCATCCATGAAAGTTTGGGCTCCATTTCGAACAATAAAGACGCCTTGTGGCTGGGTTTACAGTCTGGGGACAGGGCCGATTTCACATTCAATCATCAAGGAGAGACAGATGACAAAGGCGCAGCCCAAGCTGAGCCAACTCCTCAACTCTGTGAACAGCGTCCTACCTGGAGAGAGTTTGTTTACTTTCAGCAGAGTACGTCTCAACTGTCTTGACCTTCCTCAGCACATTAACTGTAAAGTGATTAATGAAGTCTGAATGGAGGCTCTGGTTACACCAAAAGACAACTATACACCTCTGCAATGTTTTAATTAACAGCTAACGCTTCAAATTAGTTTGTTGTTGCCACAGTAATTACCTGTTCCAAAGAGAGAAGGGAGGAAGCATTTGTCTGAGGCGTTTCTTAGCTCTTCTCCCTGTGTGCTCCACTTGGTCTTGGGGAACTAGTCCCCTGTAAAACTGAACACACAATACAGACACCCGGGGATGGCACACAGTATAAAAGCCTGAACTTAAAAGTCCGAATATCAGAAACGTGTGAGGGATTTTTTTCTTAATTAAGTCATTAGAGGAGGGAAGATCCACTTTTAATCCAGTCTTCTGCAATGAGAAGACTCACACTCTGCCTGTGATGTTAAGATCCTCCATGTCAGGCTGATAGGACGATTCAGTGGGGGAGCGCTCCCTGCTCTTGCAGAGGTCCTGGGTTTGGTTCCCAGCACCCACACTGGGTGGATCACAGCCACGTGTCACTCCAGTGGATGACACACTCTTCTGGCCTCTTCAGGCAACTGCATTCACGTGGTACTTGTATAGACAAGCAGTCACACTTGAACACGCATGAATTAGAAAATCTTTTACAGACTAATTTTATCTGACTGATCAATTGTTGATTGTTGAGACACCTCCCGCTGTGTGGGTTTATCAAATGTTCTGGGTAACTGTATACGACTTTGCTTCATGTATTTTAAGATAATGTTATTAATTACATGTTAGCTTATGGTTGCTAAGTCAGTCTGCTTTTCTTACAGCATCATATAGCATTCCCTTCTTATGCATAGTGATTATTTTTCCTTTAAGTTTGTCAAACATCAATGTATACGCTTTTAAGAGAGAAGGTTTTGTTGGTACTACTGCTTTTGTCTGAGGTCGTTTCCCATCTTTTTCTTTCAACTTTAGTGTATCTTTGTGGTTTTGTGTTTTTTTGTGTTTTAGGAATTTCTTCTAAACTAATCTAAACTAGCACACAGCTATACTTTTAAAAACTCAATCTAAGTAATCTATTAAGAGGCAATCTTTCTTTGTGCCTGCTGTTTAACTACTGATACGTTGGGGATTCCTCTCACCACTTTCTCCATTTGCTTTTCCTTTCTCCTGCACGCTGCCTACTCCATTCTTGTCGAGTAGACCATTTTTTTTTAAATCAGAGTGGACTTAACAAAGTATAGAGTTAACTGTTCTCTATCCCCCTCTAAACAATGTAAGAGTCTTAGACAGTCTTAGTTCCAGCCCCCTCACATCTTCACACATCATTTGTCCAAGCAGTGGAGCAAGTGTGAAGGCGCAGGGTGGAGATGTGTGTGAAACAATGGCGAACACATTACATGAGAGATGTGAGCCAAGGAGGCAGTGGGAAGCTGGGCTGCCATGTCACTTAGGCCATAGTGAGGTCTCTGGCCTTTATTCCAGATTATAGAAGGTACAGATAGAGGCAGAAAGCTAATGTCAAGAAAGCACAGTAGCTTCTGGATGAGGAGTGTGAAACTGAGGGTGAGCTGGGAAATGTCCCCAGCAAGGGGGTGGGGTAGGGAGGACTTGAGCTGAGGGGTACAGAAGGTAGGGGTGAAAGGTGATCATCAGCTTCCTGTCTAAACTGAGGCCAGGGAAGAAAAGAAAGTAGCCAAGGACATGAGAAGGATCTTCTGGTCAGCTCACAACAGACCCTAGAGGCCATGAATGCTGGTATTATTTCTATCCTAATGCCGAGGACTTAGTAAGTGGACAGAAAACGTGACTGACCACAAAGGTAATACTTGGGGACCAGTGCTTGCTCTTTCAGTCTTTAGGGTCCAGTGCAGCTTAGAATGGAAACAGTATGTGGCTTACCTTCATCTAAGTCCCAGTGAGAATCTACCTTAAGAATAATCACCACAGTCTGGAGAGACAGCTCAGCTGTTACGAGCACGGCACGCTCTTCTAGAGGACCCAGGTTCAGTTCCCAACATTCAAAGTTGCCTGTAACTCCGGTTTCAGAGAATTTGATGCCCTCTTCTGGCCTCTTTAGACACCAGGCAAACATGTGGTACACAGAGACACATTCAGGCAAAACATTCACGCACATACAGTATATACTTTTTAAATTCTCCAATAATCTTTAAGTGAGGAGAAGAGAAGTTTGAAAACAAGATGTGAAAAAGTCCTGCATCCACCAAGACATAAGGACAAACAACCTGTGTTCACGGTCCTGCATCTGGACCACCATAAAAGTGCACCTCACGCGCAAGACCAACTGCATCTGTATCTTACGGTGTTTACTGAAACTGCTTATACTTAAAATTTCCCATTCTACAAGAATCACGAAAATGTGAGCTGTCCCAGCTGACTCCTGGTTACAAAATAAATAGCCTGAAGCTGGACACGCACTTCCTAAAGCCCATGCAGGCTTACACAATTAGAGCAGACATCTGAGCTCTACAGCACTTCCTGAGTGTTAATTTCTGAACATAAGTCTAACACAGTTACTTTAATTCGTGTGCAACGAGTATTTATTCTGGGGAGCATCTAGCTTCTCTGGTGACTATGACACCAGAGGAAGTTTGAGACAGGGTGACCCACAACCAGATATCAACACTTTGTATTTGGGCAGGACTCATGTGATCCTATAAACACCAATCAATCAGCAAACACTCATCAGAAATGAGAACGAAGACACTCATGCATCGATTTCTCCTCCTGTCTTGGAAAAGGCCCTCAAGAGTAATCCCATGCATAGACCGAGTCACGGTGACAGAGGGACACATCTGAGTGACTCTACTGTCACTGTCCTGTGAGGGCGGGCGGGGCTGCTTGTTTTATAAACGAACAGGAGCACTACTTCTCACATAGCATCCTGCAGAGTCAGTGGACAGCAGGAGGACCACCCTGGGAATTATTTACAGATAGCTATCAGTTGTGGGAAATTTCTCCTGGACCAAGAAAATCCCCTGGTCATGGGCAGAGAACACGAAGTAGATGGGGAAGCCTTAGCAAGCAGGAGAAGGTAATTATTTTGCTTCCTGGGTCTCAGAAGGCAGACAGGTAGGGGACCAGAGAGAGAAAATGCTTATTTAAAAATAAGCAAAAATTAAAGGCCAGCTGCAGAGACAGAGGTGGCTCTCCAGAACAATAAAGCAGGTTCTTTGTTCTTCAGGCAATGGGAACCCTGGATATCTGCCTTTCTTTCCTCAGCCCTGGTGCTTCCCAGGATATCCATTAGATCAGGGCTGGATGCCAGAAGGAAAGATCAAAGAGAAAACACAGGAGATTTGACAAAAAGTTTGATTGAAAGAAGACAAACCAGTGGGTTACTTAGTGGTCCACAGAAAGTCAGGGAGTAGCCACATTCAGATTCAATGATTAAATGGCCTCTTAAGTCATCTTTGAGTCCAGTGACATCTCCAGCAACCATATGCAAAGTAGCTGTGGGGACGGCTACTGAAAATGCTGTCTCAGTTCTGTCACACACTGAAACAGCCACAGCTATTCACAGGGAAAGGAAAACAATCCAACAGTTTCAGTGAAATGCACGCTGACAGTTGTTGCCTTCCATAACAGATAAACACATTAGCCAAGTGCTGGCTGTTACAACCTAAAATCCAAAGTCAAAGGCAGTTATGGAGAAGCTTCAAATTCTGGGCTATGCCAACTTTCCTTCTGCCTCAAAGCCCACTTCAGAAGCTTGACTACTGATATAAAAGGATCTGTGGGTGAGCAACGCCCTGCAACTGTTTATGTACCAAATCAAATGCAGGCCTCACAAATCAACCCACCCGACGACTCGAGCAACTTGGCTGGGTTAAAAAGACTCAGCCATGGAAAGGGGAAAACAAGCCTCACGCTGGCTCCTCTCTGTTCAGTTGGGTGAGACCCTCCTTTTCCTCGCATACCTCCCTCCAAGTTAATGCGGCTAGGCTGCCATATTTCTTCCATAAGTTGAAGCAGCCTGCTTCCAGCCTTTAACACTTTCCACATTAACTAGAGCAATGTCTTTTAATACATGGCCTAAATACCTCTGAGATGGCGGAAGCTCGCTGTCACAGTGCAATCAAAGGTTCTGAGAGAAGGCAATGAACAAAGCAGGGAGGCAAGAGACATCACGCCCAGAAGGAAGCTGAGTGGCTGAGCAAGGCATGCGGGAGAAACAGGCACATCTGAGGATTAACCAGCTCAGGTCCTCTCTCCTGGACAAACCTTGAATATGGGTCAGGAGCTACTCAAAGTTCCTTAGAGTCCAAACCATCAGTTGTGCACGGTTTCTAACACGTGTGTTAAGAATTTCTAAAGTTTTCCTTATTTTGATAATTTTATACATGTATATGAGTATGAGCACGTGCACTCCCGTTTCTCGCCTTTAATCTTCGTGTCTTTTTTTTTTTTTTTTCTTAAATAACCCACAAAGTCCAGTTAAGTTTGCTGTCCATATGTGCCTGGGTGTAGTGCCAATCATTACAGCATGGGAAGCCTATTGGTGAACACATCCTCCAAAAAGAACAAGCACCACACTCCTGCCAATAGCCCCTCAGTGTGCCTGGAGACTGCCTACCCTATCCCATTCACGCCAGAGGTTTTGCTGGCGTGATCCTGTGCTGGTGAACACAGCTCCTGTGAGTTACGACCACAATGGCCATATCATGCCCAGAAGCCAGCATTTCATGGTGCTCCTTCCATGCTCTGACAGACAGGAGTCCCACTCAGAGCTGAGCACTCGGTCGGTCTCTCATTCTTAGGACTCTGGTCAGTCATGCATCTCCATTGTCTGCTGCCCACTGGGAAACTAAGCTTCTCTGACCAAGGCTGAGAGCAGCCAGGTCTGCTGGCACTAGGAGCTGGGAGTGGGGAGCATGAGGGAGACGTCTGGCTAGAAAATATTTTTATACAGAGAGGCTATTTGCTTTGTACAAAAACCTGTCAGGGAAGTGTCTTCGTCAGTCATTCTGCGGTCAAGGACTGGTGAGGTTAATGGCAGCTTCAAATTTGTTTGATAAACACAGAATAGGAAGCGGATCTGGACCCCCTGAAGCCGGGCCAAGCTCTACATGAGAGTGAACTGGCTGCCTCTAGAGCCCCTTTCCAGTGGGTTTCCGGGCACCCTGGATATGGTTGGTGCTGATTTTTAAAAAGCAATAGGAGAAATCGATTGAATGGCTCACTTTTCAGGGCTGCATTAACTTTTTCAGGCCACTGGGGTGCAATTTACTAAATTACCTCTTCTAGAACACTAAATAGTACCCTAGTGGGTCAAAGAGTAAATGCACCTCTGAAGAGTGAGCCATTTATTCCCCTCCCTGTAGTGCCAGATGCAATATGTCCCTTATGACAGAAATATCCACCTGCTTTCATTACAAACCCAAGAGCTGTCGTGTACTAGAGAAAATGAGTATGGGGAAGTGAAGGAAGTGGGGGATGGGATGGCTAACATCTCTCCTGCAATCCTTCCACCACTGTGGAAGTCAACATGGGCTTATATGAAGATACCTGTTTACTATCTAGTGACACTTATTTTACTTGAGACCTCAAAACTGAATGACAAATACTCTATCTGAGGTGTCAGAGCCAGAGACTCACTGACTATTCTGATGGCCCCTTCACGCCTACTGTGTATTAAACCTGAGCCCCAGCACCCACTGTTGTGCAGCGACATGTCACAAACAGATGGCCCTTGGTCTGTACCACACTATGGGCCCCATCTTACCTAAAAACCAAACCATTCCTCCTGCTCTCCGAAAGCCCATGTCTGTGTTGGATTGCCCGAGCTGTGCTCGGGCAGAGTCACACTCACGAGCTATCTTAATGAAGCCCAAGTTTTAGGTTTTCAGCACCGTTAGCCCTCACTCTTCTGGAAGATGGTGATGTGATGAAAACAAGACGTTTAATTTAAGAATCAACCGGCTTCTAATTAAACCGCCATAGGCAGCTGGTTGGATAAGTTTTAATCAGTTTCAATCACCTATTGATTGGTATACTGAAGCCTAAAAAATTAAAAGTAAAAGATGATTGGGGAATTGTCCCATCTCAGAACAACAGTGCAGGCCTCTGTAAATAACTCCTCTTTTAACCATCAGCTAAATGAACACTTCAATACCGCAGTACAAAGTCTTCTGCAAAATTACTTTAACTAACAAGCAGAAATTTATCAGCTTCAGCCAAAATCAATGCTGAAATCAATTTGAACACTGGTTGTGTCTAAAGGGGCTCATTGGCAATTTAGGGAAATTACACCATGTAAATGCCTGTGCTTTAATTGAACAGTTCCATCAACGAGGCTGTGATTGCTGTCCATCCATTCATTCATTTACTTCCTCTGCAGCTACCGTCCTGCAAAGGAACGGCTTCTGTCAGGCGGGAGAGAGGCACTTTATCTTCATTTTGTACACTTTTGTGCATAACAACTTGGTGGAATGGACACATCACGACCAGGTCAAAATAAACCAGACAGACTTGTTTCTTTAACATAAAAGGAGCACAAACTACCACCAGAGCCACACTACCTTCGGACCAGCCAGGAGCCATGAGGGATCTCCTACACCCTAGCACCGGCTCTGTGCTGCTGTCTTGCAAGAACACAGCATAATTTTTACTGTATATTTAGTGACTTCTAACAACATATAAATTGTGTAAGAATGTTCTCCTTGAAGAACTAGGTGACATTTGCTCTATAGTGTCCTCAGAGACTAGTCAAGAGAAGGTCATAGTCTCTAATCCATTTAGGATGGCACGGCATAACCTGGCCACGCACATTTTCAAAGCCAGATATGCGGAAGGAGGGAAACGAGAGGGTGGTGTGGTGGTGGTAGTGATGGGGATGGACAAACTGCCTCATAAAGATCACAAGGTCCAAAACATTAACATCATTCCAGAGAAGGATTAAATACTCACCAAGTCACAACAATGAAAACCCACTAGAGATACAATTAGCAAGGAACCATAGGAAATGACTAGGGGTCAGAGGTCAGCATCAACAGGTCTGACACTGGGGCCATCTGCTCCGTCAAAGAGCTCAGTTTCCCAGGAAGAAGGAAGGATGGAAGACAGTGTCTACCTGGCCTGGGGGCATGCGCCATCAGTATAAAACATGAGCCTATACAAAAAAAAAAAAAAAATGACAATAACCAAATCCAGTCATTGCTCCCTGGAAAGTCTGGCACAGACCCTTCAGCTTACTCTGCCTGTTTGAGACTCCTAAAGGGAAAGGCACTTGGAAGAGACTAAGAATAATAGTAAGGCCTGGGTTTGGGAGGTAAGCTACTCTGAATGCTCAGGGCTGCAGCTTGTCTGCAGTCAAATGAGGATGGAGCCCTACTGTGCTCAGCCATGTCCAACATCCTGGGGAAGTACAATAAAGCCCAACTAACCCGGGCCCTGGCTGCACAGAGGCAGGTAGCACCTTCAACTGGTTTGCTTGTGCTTCCTAAGTTGCAGAGATGCTTCTGATTGGTCCTCTCAGTCAGTTACCTCAGATGCCTTGTTCTGCAAACATTCACTAAGAATTATCTTTTTTAAAAAGTTAAAAGGGAGAAGAAATAGGTAGTGTTTACAAATTTAGCTCAGTGCACACGCTGTAGTAGTCATTCTGACATCGTGTCACGTATCGTTTGCAATCACACTATTAAGTTTCATTCCCTATCATTTTTGTTGTTGAAACAACCTAAAAACATATCTTATTCGGAGTTCTTAGCTAACCGTTTCAAAAACTTAATTATGGTTTAATCAAACCTTTGCGTTTTCTCATTGAACACCCTGATCTTTTCTGGGGCTACAAGCTTGAACAAAACCAGGATATTCGAGGGTGGACATGTTTGTATTTTCTAAATACAAAAGCTGGTTAAAACGCCATATTGATTGTGCCCAGAAGCAGGTTCTAATTTTGTCAAAACACTATTTTCATTTTATTATGTGAATTCACAAAACAAAACCACGCGCTCTGCTCTGGGTATAAGACCATGTACTCTACTGTCATGCAATACACGCTGGCAGAGAAAACTATGGGCATTTTATGGTGAGGAGGATATTATACTAAGTTGCACCAAAAAAAGCAAAATTAATTCTAGAATAAACAAACAAAATGACTCTAAGCTTAATATTTATAACCCAGGCCCTACTGCTACCCACCTAGTTTAGTGACTATTCCTCCAATCCCATGTTAAGATACATAACAGAGCCACAAAAGCAAAACACAGCAGGAACATGGTCTCTTACATTAAAACAGCCACGCACAGCAAAGGGAAAAGGTGGCCCAAAGTTATACACAGGAAATGCCTTTTGGACTTTCCAGTGAATTATTTTCCAAAAAAGCAATTTAAGTAAAAGGCCCTAGATGCTGTGGTTTACAAATATTCACTTGTGCTATATGCCAGCAAAGAGACTATAATTTTCTAACATGTCAACTACTACAAAATAGACTTAAAATTTTAGTATGTCTTAGAAGTCAAGAAATGTGCCACTTCCATTTGTACAACCAAATAATTAATCTAGGAATTCAATTACTAAATTCTACGCCTTTGGATAAATAAAGAGACCCAAAGGGTAGACCAGCAGCTAGTCATGCTGTCATAACTATGGGCCAAGAAGTATTTGTGCTTAGCAATTACTAAAGAGCTTCTAAAATTAATCACTGGACAGAGTGTACCATTGACATACATTAATTTCTATTTTACATTAATAAAGCATTTACATTAAAAAATTTTAAATTCATAGAATAAATAACATACAGTGAAACTGGCTTGAGAAGCACCCCAGGCATTTGGTCCAGGGGCAAGCCTCCGTGAGCTGTGCTCTTGAGAAGCACTCCAGACGTGGGTCCAGGGGCGAGCCGCCGTGAGCTGTGCTCTTGAGAAGCAGCCCAGGCATTTGGTCCAGGGGCAAGCCTCCGTGAGCTGTGCTCTTGAGAAGCACTCCAGACGTGGGTCCAGGGGCGAGCCGCCGCGAGCTGTGCTCTTGAGAAGCAGCCCAGACGTGGGTCCAGGGGCGAGCTACTTCATCCCTTCCTGCTCTTCCTTGCTTGTAGAAAAGCAGGAAGCCACGATGGCCTCTTCACCAGGTCTAGAGACCTGCTGTGACCAGTCCCTGTCCATCTGTCAACTCTCTTAGAGATTACTCTGTTCCAACCACACTGGTCTAAATGTGATATCTCTGTGATCATAGAGGGCTTTGGTTTAAGTGGTTCCTTCTTTCTGGAAGATTCTTCTCAATTTTCTCATGGCTATCTGCCAGGGCTCGGCTCATATAACATTTCCTCAGTTAAATCTTCCTCTGGCACCTCTTCTCCATACTTCATAACAACTGCAAGGTCAAGTTTCATCTCACTGGCATTCACTTCTTCAAGGACCCTTTCTTTGTTGGGGACCCTAGACTGCTCTATCTGCTAGTCGACTGCATGTGTTTACAACGGTCTTAGCACATAACAACACTTAGTAACCGCTAGTCCACTGAATATATGAATATATAGCCCTTTATTAGCTCTCTCAGAGTCAGGAGGGATCTATGCAGTCAGTTTATATTCAGGTCTGAGGGACAGTTCTTTTCCCAGCAGTTCTGGGCAATGGCCACGTCGCTCTGCATACAGCAGGTGGTTCTAGACCTATCCTACCATGGTCAACACCTTGTATTTACCCTGTGTGAAGGCCTTGCCTCTGCAGGTTGGTTCTAAAAACACTTGGTGGTTAGTATAGACAAGGCCCCAGGCCAGGTGAGGACTGAGGACTGCTACCAAAATGACCCAGACACAAGTATCTTGCAGGAAGGACCAGACGGTGGCAGATCATCAGGGAAGAATGTAAGTCAGAGAGACACAGGAGACACGCACTGAGCCTCCGGAACACAGCAAACTGCCCAGGTGCGCCAACACTCACTTCCACAGACCCCTTTTACGTTCTCTGCCAAGTTTCAGATCCTCCATGAGGCTGTTCCTGATCTGTCCCTCATGCTCCCAGAGCTGGTGGCCACACATACAGACACACAGTCTAGCCTGAGATCCTGTATCACCTGTGGACAGGACTTGTGTCTCTTAGGACACGGGGCACTTGACAGCACGCATGCTCAGAACTTGCAGATCAACAAATGAAAGTCTAGCGAGGCCCGCATTACCTGCCCACATTTGTCCTTTGAACTCATGTCTCTGTCAACTCAGAGCAGAAACAAACAAACAAACAAACAAACAAACAAAAAAAACACCTCATGAATGCCAAGAGGGTAAGCTGCAGGATGGCTTCACACTCAGATATCACCTGATGCAGCCAGGGAACTGCCTTCAGAGGGAGGAGCAGCAACCCCCACATCTGCTACCGGTGCAAGCTGATGCAAACCTTGCACCTGCGCAAAAGCACTGTCACTGGGGACTTAAATTTCTCCATAAACAAAGCATTTCATTAACATAAAATATTACAAAAAGTCTTGCAATCTCAGAATTATTTTTCTCTGAAAGAGAATGTGTTAAAACATTTAGATTCAGCAAATTCTTACTTGAAATATTACCATAATGTATTGATTTTTACCAGACTCAATTGACTGAAAAGTTGTTTGTATAGCAATATTGGCCAAACCAATATAGTAGAACAATTTTGTTACCCATAGTAATCAAGTGCATTTCTGAAGTATAATTATACTGTCATAAAAATAAAGCCAAGATACCCTTTTCCAAGCAATAAAACTACAGGGGCTATAAACCAGGAAAGAGAAAAGGCTAAATAAATGAGATTTTTAAAAATGAAATTTAGTGTCTTTCAAAAACACCACTGCCTCCTCTTCCTTCCCTTAAGCTACATTTAGAGGGGGGAAAAGATCAATACTTCAATCTCAATAAACTATTTCAATAATAGTTAATTCAAGTGGAAACACGGTCTGAAAGTCTCTGCTCAGCGACCTGTGACAGCCTGTCATGTTGGTAAGATGCCAATAATCCATCACTGCCATAATGGATATGAGCACGTGTACACGGAGGGCTGGAGGCCTCGGTGGGAATGGCGTGGAGTGAGCCTGGGCACGGGCCCTCCTCAGCACCTCAGCAGCACAGTGCAGGCCACTGCAGGGAACAAACCCAGAACCGTGAGGGCTGGCAGGGAAGGCGGACACATACATAATTAATTTTATTTGACAAATACTCATTGATTTTCTGAAAACATTAATATCCCTGCTTGCCAAGTGATACCACAATGCAACCCAGCCATATGTAAGTATTTAATTTTACATTAGGAGGGTGTCTTGTTACTTCTTTAAAATATGATCTTGGTGGCAAAGAAAACATTCTTTATTTCATTGGAAATTTAAGGTCAAGATAAATCAAACAAGCACCCTGCCTCTCCGGTCAATATCAAGACCATTTAAAAACTACTTTTAATATGTAAGATATATGTCAGGGGGGGAACATGAAGGAGCAGGGTCACTGCTTTCATTTGACATGTGCAGGTTGGCTGGTGAGAGAGGAAGTCAAAGCTTCTGAACTGTTATGTGGGTCTAAATAAATAATTTCAGTAATAGTCAATTCGACGGGAATGAACCTCAGTGCCTCACTCAACAATGGATGCGTTCAGGCAATTTTACTGTTATGCAGACATAACAGTGTGTGCAGACACTGTAAGAGATACCTCCAACTTCCGCTCGACACCCCTGGGCCTCACCCTTCCTAACGCTGTGGTCTTCTAACACAGGTTAGAACACAACCTCATGTTGTGGTGGCCCCCAACCACAAAACTATTTTGGTTGCTACTTCCTAACTGTAATTTTACTACTGTTAGGAATCATAATGTAAATGTCTGATACACGGGATATCTGGTATATAAAATTATAGTGACCCTGTGAAAGAGTCATTTGGCCTCCAAAAGGGGTGGCGCCCCACAGTCTGAGAAAGAAGTTCTACTCTAGATGCCTGGAGCATTACCACAGGGCACCCGTGTCTGCGGCCTGCTGCCATCACGACAGTGCCCTCAGCACACGACTGCATTCTCACCATCAAGGCCAGGTCTGTTCTGTTTTCAGGAATCCTCTGGTTTTGAAATATTTTGCCTACTAAACAGCATTTAATTAGGTAACTTAGGTATTTCATGTATTGTATGCAACTGCCCATCAGAGATTCTGTTTTGCAATACATAAACCACATTACTATAATGATCTATTAGAACCCCAGCTTCTAAGCACATATTTATTTTAGTTGGTTTTATAGCCATATCACAGGGGCAAAAGAAGACTTAGAACCTCCTATGATCTTTGCTACTCCTTCCAAGGACTGTTCCTAGTCCGGTGCCTAATAAGTATCACTTAAAATAAAGGAAACAACAGAAACCAACCCTTGGAGAATTACTCTTCTTCTTGTTTTCTCTAGACAAAAATCTTAAACACTGATAAATATCCAATCCTTTAAACACCATCGGGGTGGAATATGTGCTACCTATTGTATCACTGAAAATGTTACCCATATCCAGACTGGATTCTTCACTGTACCACAGAAACTGGATATAGAAAATTCACTACTGATTTCTAATACCTAGAGAATGGAGCCCATGATCAATCTAAGATTTAGCTTAAAGAATTCGCATTAGAACAGACAAACAAAAAACTGGAAATGATGAGCCTCTGGTGACTTGGGCCACTGTTAGCTGACAGGTAGCCCAGTGTGACCCCAAGACTCCAGCACCCTGCACTTATGAAGCCTGAGCTCCAGCAGCTCCATCCAAAGCAGGCCCTGAGGGGCCCTGGAAGCAGAGGTGTGTCCAGAGCCGCTGTGCCTGCTAACCACTCAGGTTTCAGTACCACACACTATCCAAGAGAAGGGGACAGGGACTAGTTGGCTAGGTCAGGAGATGCTAAGTCATCAAAGTCTTAACACCTACAAGAGAACTAATCATTACATAGATATCCTTAGTTTGGAACACCCCCCCCCCCAACTAGGCGAATGTTCTAAACCAATTATACAACCTCTGAAGCTGGAAAGACAGGGAAGGGGATAATTACAGAACTGGATTGAAAAGCCCCCGCTGCCCTCCTTCTTACTTCAGCCACTCAGTCCATAATGCTGCTCCTGGGATGCTAGGACACACAATGGAACACAAGAGACACTGTCTGACCTTGAGAAACAGAGGGAAAAGAGCCAAAGGGGGAAAAAAAGAAAGTCAAGAGGCCGCTGCTTAGAGCTCTGGCCGATGAACGGCTAAGCAAACGGAAGCCCTCTCACTTCCCAGTGGCACAGCAAGTGCACACTATAGAAGTCACCCTGTGACAACCTGAAAACAAACTGTGACACACAGAAAAATCTGTGAAGCTTTTAGAACGCATATCGTGATAATATGATATAGTAATGTTTTATCTGTAGAATAATTAAGAAAGAATACAACATGCAGCACAGTGAAGACCTCTCCACGCTAATTTAGTCTAAATATGATTCTGACTTGTGTTTATAGATGTTTCTCCATGGCCACACAAGGGCAGAAAATGAGGGTTTAAACAGCGTCCACTGTTAGTGCTATCATTACCAGCAGCCACCATGAAAAGGTGCCAGCCAAGGGCTTGGCATTCTGTAGATCATCTCATTTAAATGTGCAGCAATCTGAAAAGATAGGTACTATTCTTATCCCCACTCTACAGATGGAAAGGCTGAGGTAGGAAACTATATACAAACTGTCTATTTACATGGAGCATACGTAACGACAACATGTACTGCCGGCTATATCCATAGAATTTCTGAAGTACACTGTGAGTCAGAAAATGTAATCTATCTTTCCTGTAAAAAAAAACTGTTTCTCAGAGAAACTTGCCTTCTTCCCAAACCTGGCTTCTTGCTACACTTAGGCTACACTTCAAATCTCAATATGATTCAAATTTCAGTAATACAGAAAATACCAACTAAAACCACCTCTTAGGAAAACACAGAGAACGGCCCAGAACAGGACAGGGCATACACTCCACAGCACCACCGGGTCCAGATGTCTGTGGCCACCATACATGCTGCCAGCTGAGCAAAGCATCTAGACTGAAAAGATGGAAGTATGCCAACTATTAAATGAGATACACTGCAGCTACATGAGGCACCAATCACTTGAAATTTACAATGTCCCAGCAAGCGGAGCGAAAAGCCTGAAATATTGGACTTCTGATACACACTTAGTAGCTTTATTATACTTCCAAAGAAAAAAAATTAAATAGAGCCATTAGGCAGTTTTGTTACCAATGAGTGGATTTTCCAATATTTTCTTCATCTAGTTTATGTAGCATAGCCCCTAACATAATCATTTTTTTTTCTGGAAAAAAAAATAAAACCCTTACAATTTTTATAGTAAACACTATTAAAGTAAACTTGGTGTAAGAGAAACCCAATCACAGCACATTGAATAATGTTCCTTAAAGACTTCAGTAAAGTGGACTCTAAGCTCTTGATGACTGTAGCTCTGCTCTGTGGAGAGCTGAAAGCCAGGGTTACCAGGACACTGCACACTAAAGCCCAACACTGAGGTACAATCATGGACCACAGTGGTTTTCAGCTATCTTCAAACTCTCTTTAAGACCTAGAATGGACCAAGTGCAGAGATACACATCTATACTCAGGAAGCTAAGACAAAAGGATTGCTTGGACCAGGGATTGAGGACCATGGGCAATGTGGTAAGATCCAGTTTCAAAACAAAATAAACACGTAACAGAACTGCGTAGACAACAGGATCTCTGGAGACTCCTATGAGAAATCTACTAATTAAAGCAGTCTGTCCTCAGGACACTGCCCCTCACCTTCCAGAAGCAAATGTTGTCCAAACAGTAACAGTGACAGTCCCAGTGACAGACTCAGTGAGTGCAGATGATGGCAGCTAAGGGAACCTTAGGAAGCTGACAATGGCGTGCAGCTAAGAGGGTCTGTGGTACAGACACTTTGAAACATCCCTTGGACATGCCTGTCCCAGTAAGAGGATTTCTAGCCCAGCTTTGTAGACAAGTGCAGGAGGGTAGACGAGTACTGAGTAGGAGAGTTCCGCAGATGGCAGAGGGGCTGCGGCACCTCCTGAGTGGGAATGCACTAAAAGCCACCACATCACACATTAAAATACGTACAAAGCCAGGCATGGTGGTGCATGCTCTTAATCCCAGCACTCAGAAGTCTGAGGCAGGTGGGTCTCTGTGAGTTCCAGGCCATCCTGGTCTGAGTAACAAGTTCCAGGCCAGCCAAGGCTACACAGTGAAACCCTGTCTTGAAAAAAATAACATAAAATGGTTATGATAATACGTTTTATATTTCATCATGATTAAAAATATTTTTGAAACAACAGTAGCATAGTTTCATGTTGTAACCATCCTTTGGAGAACTGGGCTGGTTATTACACTTCTCTGTACGGTCCCTTCTTTTTTATTTTCATATCACAATTATATAGACGAATAAATTTTTAACATCTATACTGAAGGTACAGCTGCCAGGAACCCTCAGCCCTGGGTTCAATTCCAGACCCAAAGCAAATTTGTCTCTGATTCTAATTGTGGCAGGACTTAATTTCAGACCAATAATTCATTTTATTAAACTATCTATAAGAAAAATAATCTAAAACCTGAGCATACATTCTCTCCTTTTGTTTTTTTTTTTTTGTTTGTTTTTTGTTTTTTGTTTTTTTAATTTCTTTTTTGAGTCACGGCCACACACTGCTGCATATGCTGGCCATTAACATGTCATTAAGCTCGTGCTGACCTCAGACTCCTGACAATCCTCTGGCCCCAGCATCCTGAGGACCTGGATAACTACAGAGGTTTCTGTTGGTTTGTTTGCTTTCTTTTTTTGATGGCAAGACAGGGCTTCACTGAGTCTCCGGCTTTCCAGGGACTTGTTAGATAGACTGGACTGGAACTCATAAGAACCCACGTGCCCCTGCTCCTGAGTGCTGGGACTGAGGGTGCACACGTGACGCAGAGGCCAGCTTCGGGGGAGGACTCACGCCTGGCAGCACCAGGGGACTGAGCCTGAGGAGTGACTAGATCAGATAACTTGAAAGACTTCTTTATTCCATGTCCGGTTCCATGCCAAGGCAGCATCAGTACACAAGGATGTGCTGGGCTCGCGACGACCCAATCAGAATACAAATTAATTCTTTTATAACCCCAATTATTTTTAATATTACAGTAGCTACGGTCAGAGCACAGCCCAATGCCGTGTGGGGCTGGTGTGTGTGGAGGGAAGTTGTTACCCTGAGGGCTTTCTTACAGAGCATGGATTTGTTAATTCCTAGTGGAATATTTTTCATACACCACTGCAGACTATTAAGTGCCACATATTACATTATGTAGTTTAAACTTTGCACTGCCGTGAGAGGGACCTCCCTGTCGAGAGAGCTGTTTTTTATGCTTAGCATTTTTTACTATGAAAACGAACAGTCCTTTAGGGTAAGATCGCTGCAACTGGAATTTGGGAGAGTTTTCTAACTTACCATATTCATCAGTGTGTGGGGGGATTCTCTCGGGTAGTGGGGGAGGAGAGGGAAGGAGGCACAACAGGAAGAAGGTTTTTAATAACAGTGTCAACACAGGGCACAGCAATGGCATTTATAAAGTCTGGCATCCACTGGGCATGACTGTAAACAGGCGAGGGACCAGCACAAGGTGAGAACAAGTTGTGAAAAAAATACTACTCAGTAATGGTGTTACAGAGCAAAGGAGAACACACATGCTGAACTTCCGGCCAGTAACAGGCGCACCTGCTAACGGTGGACTAGTAACCTCCCCCAGGAGAGATGCAGACTCAGAGATAGTTAAAAGGCAATATAAATGCATTTTCAGGCAATTCCCGAGAAAATAGAAGCTGTCTTGCAGAATTCTGGTGTCAAATGTGGAAATAAAATCTAGGTGGTGGTGCCGTGCAAACCTTTGCCATGAGGGGCCTGGTCCCCAGCACTTGGTGAAGTAAACACAAAGTTCAGACAGGATGACTACTCACTTGTAAACTGTGCCTCCGTTGCCATGACCAAGGGTGTCCCGATACCGTATGTCTTGTTCATTCATCTCCACAGGAAAGAAAGAAAAACAAAAAGGGTGTCATGCCGCGGACGGAATGTCAAGGAAAGCAACTCTGGCCCATAAACAACACGCAGGCCGGGTCATTCCGAGTTCAGCTCCAAGAACGAGGGGATCAATACAACATTTGCTGTCCAATTTATAAAAGACGATACCAAGGGACAAAGTGATGGAAAGTTTAATGACAATTTGTTTGCCTGGGTCATTTCATTAAAGTTTGATAAAAGGTGTCAAAATGGAATGATATAACATAGCTCAGAAGGGTCAGGTCAGAGATACTGATAGAACAGTCTCCAGCATGGCACAGAACTAACTAATGCCAAGCGTCAACACACACACACACACACACACACACACACACACACACACAGAATAATCTATGCATGCAGTGTAAATAAGCCAGCCCTGAAAACTCCGCTGGTGACTATATAATTAGCATCGAGCAAACTAACTAAAGAAGGTTTATCGTTTTTCTAGAGTAGAAAGAGCTTTTCTTTGCAGACGATAAATTAGTACATAGCAGAAGCGGAGGAGAAATCATATTATGCTGATTGGTAAATGGCAAACCACAGGCCCACAGAGAACACATGGAGCACGTGTGTAATGTCAACTAATGCCAGTCCTGTAACTTAATGTACAAGACACCATGTTTTCTGATTCTACAAAACTTATACCAAGAGCACTACTCTTCCTTGTAACTGTGAGTGGCAGGTAAGTTGTGTTAGCACCCACAAAGTAATGTTTTCGAGTCTTTAAGGGACCCCCTAAATAATCATTTATCAAATGGATTTTAAGGCTTACCAGACCCCATTTGATATATTCAGTAATTCTTTAGGCATTGGTACAGTTGCATAAAAATTAACTGCCAACTTTATTCACCAAGTAGATTTAATAAAGGTATTGTTTTCCATATAGCTAAGGCTCGGGGAAAGTAAGCCCTGAAAAAAAATCAATTTCCAGGGAATTGCACTGCCTTGCATTGGGCAGAAAATGGATGGAGTTCTTAATTCAATATCACTTGGAAAATAATAGTTTGCTTTTAGACCATCATTATAGTAAAGCTTTAAATATCTGCTCTGTTTTAAACTCCCACCAACTGAATAAAGCAAGGGCTACATTTATCAAGGGAAACCGTTTTCCTCTATACATTTCTGCAGTTGAAGCTTCAGAGGGCTGTGATAATTAAGTGTGTGGTGCAAGCGAAAGCGACAGCGTCCTTGCCAAGCCATTTTGCCAGTTCCTAAAAGAATATCGACAGACTCCCGTGTAAGGGTCAATTCAGCACCAGATTTAATTGTTGTACAACCTGATTGATGCAATTTACAATCAGCTAATTGCAATATTTAAGGTCAGTGGAAAAATACTGGCAGGCAAGGCAGAAAAATTGCCAACTGCTTCGCTATTTGAGGAAAATTCTGTTCTCCATGACCTTTAAACTACTAATATAATAAAATGATATTTTACCCTGTAGAAAAGATGTGGCACCAAGGAAAGAGAGCCACATTACTCTGGACTTAAATGGTGCCTTTTCCAACAGCACTAGGACAGCAGCCCAGGAGGTGAGCTGAGTTGCTCGCGGCAGGACCGACACTGCTTCGCTTTGATTGATGAAGGGGTCATAGACAGCAGTGACTACTGCCAGGTACGGCCCGCTACCACGCCATTCCCTGAGAGCATTCCTCCAGGTAATCTAAACATGCCTCTAACAAACTAATTTGCACCATTAACTTGCCTAACAAGATACATTTTCACTGTGGCTCGAAGTAAATTTCTAGGAGAGAGGAATTTCACTTGGTCAAGTCCACAAATTCTGAATTTGCAGCACAGAGAGGACAGGGCAGTTGGGAAATAGGCGTATGTAACACAGAGAGAGGCTCTGGCTCTGTGAGGACTGACAGTTGTGATCAAGTCCTTCCCACAGGCAAAGGGCAAGGTGTGGGTGTCTCTGACCATTTACACCTACAATCACGACAGAGCTCACAAAAGGAGTGGCCAGTATCCCACATGTCAGCCTCACCAGGAATAATGGAGCCATGTCATAGGGAGGGACACAGGGCCTGAAGCAGGACATGGGTGGGAAATTGAGGAGAGGCAAAGCCTGATGTTGCATGTGTATATGAGTGAGGGCTAAAAATTCAGATAAAATTAAGGAATCCCCAGATCATGAGGGTGATTATGCAAGATCATAAACACAGAGCGGTTCTGAATTGTAGGCTCAGAGGGGGTGTTCCTTTAAAAGACTCCATCCGTACGAAATGATCTATGCTGTTTCAAGGTATGCAAGTTTCTGCCCAGCAAATGAATTGATGGTATTTCTTTTCTTTTTCTTTTTTTTTTTTTCTTTTTGTAATATTAAATATGAAATACCAATGGCTGGAGAGATGGCTCAGTGGTTAAGAACACTTGCTGCTCTGACAGAGGACATGGATTCTATTCCCCAAACCCACACTGAGAGGCCCGTGATCACCTGTTCCTCCAGGTCCAGAAGAATCTGATGCTCTCTTGTGGCCTGTGTGGGTACTGCACATGGTGTACATACAGACAAGCAGGAATACACACAAATATAGATAAACCTGCCAGGCGTGGTGAGACACTCCTTTAGTAGCAGAAGTAGGGAGAAAAAGGCAGGAGGATCACTGTGATTTTGAGGCAAGCTTGGTCTACATAGTGACATAGAGGTTATCCAAGGCTGTATAGTAAGACCCTATCTCAACAAATAAATAATACATATATACATATCTCTATCAGATACTTTTCTGTTTGCTTATGTGTGTGCTACTATAGCATATAATATTTTACAAGCTTCATCTGCTTGTTTTAGGAAACAGTGTCATGAAAGGTCCAGTGGTTTGTCTTTTGTTTTGTTTTGTTTTGGCTGTTGCTTCCTCCCCACTCCCACCTCCACTCCCCAGCCTCAGTCCTCTGAGTCTGGGACTGCAGGTACATGGCTATCATATCATGTAAAAAAACAACAGCTATTGAAGCAGAATTAAACTACATGAACTGAATTAAAGAAAAGAATCTTGATGATCTCATGCATGATATAAAATTATAAAAAACAGCTACTAGCATCTTGCCATTTGTAATTAGATAAGCACATTAAATGAACTTTTCAAAATGAAGCACAGAAATTGTGCTTACTGAGAAATAGAGGTAGGATTCCTAAACCTACAGAGGGGTTCATGCGCCTCAGGTAGTTAGGACCAAATATCACAAAAGCACAGTTCTATAGCATCTTAGGACCATTTAACCCAGGTCACTTTATAACTTGTCAATCAGTACTCTAGTTCAACACCAGCAAGCTGTCTCTGGTCCAGTGTGCGGACACTCTGACTGCTGACAGTCACTGCACAGACAGAAACCACTGACCGAAAGGCAATTTTCAAAGTAAATTCCATTTATTTCTAAGAAAGAAAATGTAAAAAACAAAATGTGTAGCTCAAGTACTAGAGAGATGGCTGTTTGGCAAGATGATTGCTTTCTAAACATGTGGACCTGAGGTCATATCTTCAGCACCCACATAAAACGGGGCCTGGAGGCATTACACCTGTAACCCCAGGGCGAGGGGGGGTGGGGCAGAGGCAGGTGATCTGCAGTTTGCTAGCTAGCAAGCTGACCAAAATAGAGAACCCCTGTCTCAAAAAATAAAATGGTCAGCAACAGAGGAGGACACTTTGTCAATCTCTGACCTACACGTGTGTGCACAATGCCATGCATGTACATGCATGCCCTACTCTTTACACACACCTCACATGGTCTGACCTACACGTGTGTGCATAATGCCATGCATGTACATGCATGCCCTACTCTTTACACACACCTCACATGGTTTTCAAACTGTACAGATGTAAGATTGGTTTTTAACTCAATAAAGATGCTAGTTTTTAATTATAATTGATTTTACTTGTTTTAACTGTAAAATGCAAAGCAGCAGCAAAATAACAGATAGGAGTGAAGAGGAAGAAAAAGCCCAGGAGTCACAACCGCTACACAGCCACAGACAGGAAAGCAAATGATTGCTGGTTCCTCCATTCTGCTTAAAAGAGAAGCAGGTTCGAGAAAGCAGGCAGGCCAGCAGCCAGCAATGAGGTCCGGCTGTGTCTGGGCAGGAGGAGAGATTGCGGTTCTGACTCACACACAGCTTCGTTTCTGCCTCCATCTTCACAAGGGAGCTAAGTGCAAACATGCTAGCGCTGACTGGGTTTCTAAAGATAGTTTTTACAGCAAATTCCGACCCTCCCCAGGTTAGGGAGTTTTCCAAAGGCATCTGAAGTTCTAGAGGCAACAAAGGTATGGTAGGAAAGGAACTGTCCAGTATGTATGACTTCTCGGAGTGTTAACCTGGGATTACCAGGAGCAGGAGCTATAGTCACTCTACAAAACCAGAAACAAAAGGAAGAGAAGACAATTTGGAAACTATGAGGTAAAAGTCACAGGTCTGTGGAGTAACAACTGGCTATTTTATAAAATCCTCTGAACTGACCCTCTGGGTTCTTTCCAGGGCCAACATCAGACAGGCAACACCACACGGAGCTCTAAGTGGGGAAGACATACACTCCAAAATACTGCAGCGAGTCTGAGTCACAGGCCTCAGTAAGACAGCCCCAAATATCTTTTGATTTATTTATGAAGCTAGAGAACTGGACTCTCCCACCATAAAGTGTTAACGAAAAGAGAACAGCTCTGTACCAGAGACTAAAGGTAAACTTTTAAGTGGTTCTTGATTTAACATATTAATGAAATTAATGGGGACAGGAAAATGGAATTTAATTATGGACTAGCAAAGAATATGTTCTTTGTTTATTGTCTGCCTGTGTTAAAGAGAGTAAGTTTGCATCGCTTATAAATCATTAAAACAAAAATGCTCAATTAATCCTGTTTTATATGTAAAGGCCTGACAGAAGTGAGTCCTAGCACAAGACTTCTGCTTCACAAATCGAAGCAATAATGGTTTCAGAAGGCGTCACACTCTATGAGCAGACAATTGGGGAGATTTAGTAAATCCCACTTTATAGAGCAGAGACTGATCGGAAAACACAAGCCAGTCAAATGTTTCTTATGAACTGTTGACACTCTATCAATGCTGAATCAATTGGTGGCATTTACTCTGAGTGACAGAAAAGAAATAAATATTTATATCACATAACCTATATCAATGAACCCAGGCAGAAAGCTATTTCTAACCTGTCAATATTTGATTATCTTGAAGAATCATGTCCCTTTCTGTTAATGATTAATATGAATTCCTTATGAAATCTAAGTGGAGGCTAGTGGGAAGGGGAGTCATTATTAATGTTTGAGAGCTTAAACCACTAAAATAAAACTGCACTCAAGTGTTCAAGTATCATTAAATGTGACTTACACCTTCGGTAGCAAACGGTGTCAGTGTTCAGCCCTGAGATTTACCGATGCCCACGACACCCGTGTTACCTCACTGCAATGCAATCTCACCCACGGTTAGTTACTGTGCAGCACCAAGGGAGGCCCAGGACAAGCAGGCGTTCTGAAAGCTTAAGGAGGACCGATACCCTTGTCTCTCATTTTTTATTTAATAAGTGTTTTACTGATTTATTTTTGAGCAAAAGTAAATATAAGACAAGCTTACCCTTAAAAAGAAAAAGAAAAAACCTGCCACATTGTTTACTGTGGGGTTAGCACATTCCCAAGAGAAAGCAATAAACAATACTTAAGTGTCAAAAACCATTGCTGTGCCAATCTCCACTGCAGAGATCCTCATAACTGACACTACTCTGATATTTGTGGGGCTCTATTTTCCATCAAAACAAGAGGGGCATTTCAGAATGCTGTGTTGCATGTGCGTGTGTGTGCATGTCTCTGTGTGTGTGCATGTCTGTGTGTGTGTGTGCACGCGCATGTGCGGCACACAAGTGAACATGAAGTGCCTTTTATTTAGGAAAGAAGGCTGTATGACAGGCTACTTATTCTCCCCTGCCTAGGGTGAATAATGTAGTTAAAATTTCTTAATTTATGTCTATTTTGAAATGTATTTTACAGCTGAAAAACACGAGTGACTTGTATATAAATTGTAATTAGTAACTAGAATGCGAGCAGGCTGAATAGATCTATCCTTGGCCTGGGCTCAGTATTTCAGCTTTCGTTCACCCTGCTGCACACACGCCAAGTGCAGGGGAGATGGGGGCAGACCTTGGTCTAAGCAAACCTTTGACTGCTTCCAGGTAAAGCTGCAGGTGAATGTTATCTAATATTTGGAGGCTAAGGGTATAGCACGAGCTCAGAATGTGGGAGCTCGGTTTGATCCCTAGCTCAGTCCATCGCGGAATCTGAGACGAGCAGAAATTAGACACACAGTCAACACCATGCCAGATTCTCTTCCACTGTACGTGGAACATTTAAAGACCAGACTTCATACTCACTGACTGACAGACTGTCAGAACCAGACAACTCAATTTTTTGTAACTATTCAAAAGACTGTGCCAAGCTTCCCGAAGCTCTTCCACGAGTCCTGTCTTAGGGCACACCTCTCAGGCACAGTGCCACAGGTGCTGTTAAAGGACACGTGTGAGGACACTCTTTGTCCTCTTGACAGGCAGCACTGCAAGTCTCTGATTCATGAAATGCCAACAAGGCTTGGAGAGGTCAGCATGCGAAGGCACTGAATAAGCATCCGAGATAATTAAGATCTCAGCCTTCGAAACACGGACGGAAGTGAACAGCAGTTAAGAAAATCAATAAGAGTCTTTTATTTGCAGTGACACAGATGTCTCAGTCAATAGAGCCTAATAGGCAGGCTTGATCGCAATGGACAGGCGCTGCCTGCAAGGCTATCAAAGGGCTTCACTGTAACAAACATTAAAACGCATTTATGTTGCTACTGAGAGATTGCAGCCCCTGTAGGTAGCTTCATTTACCAGTGAATGTTTAAAAGTACTATAGTATTTCACAAGTGTCCATTTACTTGAATCAAAATTAGTGAAAAATCAGTGGCTTGCAGGCCTGTTTGTCCTTCCCTGGCTGGGATGGGTCATTCAGTTTCAGATGGCCCAACAAACAAGGCAAACCACGGTTCCCTGAAGCCCAGGGACACACGTGTCACAGTCTGACTGGCCTGGCTTCAATCCCCATAAAAGCCAATGCTGGTCTCTGGACAAAAGAGAAGCTAAGGCTGGAAAGTCACAATTTTCTCCTTTGTCCCCAGAGAAAATGAAAGAAACGGTCACTTCAAAACACAGGGCCCTGTCAACTACCAACGGGATGACGACTTGTTCAGAACTGATTAACTGCTTTAAACTGAGATGGCAGTGTGGCTGTGTGCACAGTGCCTCAATCTGCTGGGAGTGAAACCCATTAGCTCAGGTTGAAAAACGTGCTGCAGATTGTTCTGCCAATCAAATTAAGCTTAGGCATTCATTTATGACAAGAAGAGGTGTGCAGGCTCGTCACCATTTAATACTATGGCTACGCTCTGGACAGCCACAGAGTGCTACTCTGAAGTTTAGTATGCAACAATACCTACCTGGCCGTTGGCCAATATCTTTCTCAGCTCAGCTGAGGACTTCTTCAAGCTGCAAAGAAATGACACTGTCAGTGGCAAGGTCACCAACACCGCCCAACCCCTCTGCAGGTTCCAGACCAAGGGGTGAGGATGTGGCTCGGGTAGCAGATGGCTTGCCTAGCACACAGCCAGGCCCCGGGGTTGGTCCTCAGTACTAGGTAGTGTGGTGGCAAACACCGGTGACCCCAGGGAACAAGAGGAGCAGCAAGCAGCTCAAGGTCACCCTTGGCTACAAACACCAGGAGCTAGAGGCCAGCCTGGCTATATGAGAACTTGTCTAACAACTTAATACTACTACTACTACTAATACTCCAGACTAAAACATGCCTTTTCTAAGAAGGTTTTGTTGTTGTGTTTAAGTAACTGGTAGAACGCCAAAGGTTCCATGGGGGCTAGAAGTCCCATGAATCTCCAGGGCTAGGAAGCAGAGATCCCTCTACGATGATTTTATGGGACTTTACAATTGTGATGCACAAAACATTGAATGCTTCCTCAAGAATGTTTCTCAGGCAGCAGAGATGGCAGCACTTCAAACACCGTATAATAGACAGGCTATGCTCTGGTCTCTTACTACAGATAATAGTTATACACTTTCAAGAGGATAACTTCCTGGAAACATACAATAGCCATTGTCAGCAGCTATGGAATCTGGGACCCATCACCTCTCCTCTTGGAAAGTCAACTCCTCTTTCTATAAAATAGGCAGCATGTGCGGATGATAGGTAACCAGACAAGTGAAACATTCCCAGCAGCACTGCCTGTATACTAAAGGCATGTTTTTATTAGTCAAACCAATAAACTGAGGTTGCCTTCACTTTCTTTTGCTTTCCGAGGAGACTCAGCTTCCATTAGTATTTAGTGGTGATTATTAAAATGTTCTCTGAACGCCTATGGCTATATGCTATCTAGCTAGAGTGAATCCCACAGGCCCTGACCACAGGAGTAACTTCCAGCAGGGGCATCTAGTAGGATGTTTAAGTTTGTTGGGGTCGTGCTCTTTACAGAGACTGGGAAACATCTACCTCCTTTGATTCTGCCTTTCTCGGCTGCTCTCACTGGAAGTGACCAGTTTCTTCCATCACATGGTCCCACTATGAAACTCAGCAGTTTCATCAGGCAAAAATCAGTAGGATCCAACTGTGGACTGAAACTGTGCTGTGAACCAAAAGAAGCCTTTCCTCTTTATTAGCTGATTTCCTCAGACATTTGTTACAACAGCAGAAGACAATACATTACGCAAACATTTCTGCAGATAGCTTAATTCTGTTTAATGAAAATGCTTAAGAAAGAGCTCCGAAGTTCTCAAGCTTTATTTATAATAATTTATTTATAATGGTTAAGCCTCTAAAGTCACCAGACTAAGTATCAAGGATATAAAATGGCTCAGGGGTTAAGAGCACTGGCTGCTCTTTCAAATGACCCAGGTTTGGTTCCCAGAACCCACATGGTGGCTCACATCTGTTTGAAACTTCAGTTCTAGGGGGATCTGATGCCCCCTTCTGGCCTTTAAAGGCACTGCATGTATATGGTGCACAGACAGATCTATCACACAGTTAAAACACTAGAATACAAATGGATGGATGGACAGACAGACAGATGATAGACTTTTTTAAAAAAAATAGTACCTCCCTAACTACTATTCTTTGAAGGATTCTCTATCCTTAACTGTCCACTCTATGCTCTCTCTGCCAGATAAACTCCCTGATCTGGTCATTACCAGTGTGTCTCTTTCTTCCCTACACTCTCACCAGAGATTGGAAGCTCCAGGACACAGACCTCAAATCACTCTATTATGCTCTATTCCTTCCTTGCCCCTGAACAACCAAGTGCTAACTGTCCAAGAAATGGTGGTTACTGTTACTCTGTGGCAGGTGTAGTGGCAACGTGGGAAGACATAAAGCCCAAAATTTATCAGGAAGGAGAGGGGTTCAGGCCCTAGTCTGAACCACACTGGCATCCCACACGGCATCTTTCATACAACCTCAGACTTGAGCTGGTCCTTCTGCTGACAACCATCCTCTCTAAATATTCCTTACAACTCTGCCGTGGTCCAACCGCTGAGCCCCAGTTCCCACACTTTTTAAAACTGTCTAAGCTATGCCTTCACCTAAGGATTCTAGGCTGATAACGGTCTCCAGAGGCTGATCGGCCCAGGGGAACAGTCAAGCATTTTGTAGACTGGAACTAAAGATGTAGCACATACCAAAAGTGAACAGCTGCCTCCAACCCGTCCAATTACCAACTTGGTCATGCAGCTCCTTTGCAGAATGCTGAGCCATGGCAGGCACTGTAGCAGGGCTACTGCACATCCTCCTGCCGTAGAGCCACAAGAGCTACACTCCTTCACGTGTGCTCGTTACTCCTCACTTACAGAGAAAGGGCACAGATTCTGTCTACACTCAGATTAACACACATATGTGCACGTGCCCACACTTACTTGTCTGAGAAATAGTTAAATCTTTGTACTCCCATAAACGACTCTCAATTTGATAATTCTGCTTATTGTAAAGACACAAACAAGCAAACAAAGCTTCCACTATGTTCTCTCCACAGATAGTTCATTGTGTCAAAAGCTTAAATAATAACACTCTGATTCATGGCATTTACAAAATGTCTTTCATCCAAGGAACAAAATATGATTCCTTACATAGCTTCATCCATCTTCCACTAGCCATGGATGGAGAGAGCGCTTAATCATCCTAACTTTACGGAAGGAGAAAGCCAAGCTGTTTGGAAAGACCTCGGCACTAGTCTTGGATTCAGTAATTATGACCTAGGAACACCGTGTGGGTGAATAAGCTCAGTCTAACAAATGGTCATTCACCCAACTTACACTCTGAAAGTAACAGGAGGGACACTGACTCCACTGATACTCGGAGGCAGAGTGCATGGTTAACATGGGCAGGCTCTTAGTTTCGAGTCTTAGCATGAAAAAACAAAAAGCGTCATCCAGCAAATTTCTTTGTGCCCCAGTTACTCAACATTTCATTTGTTCTTAAGAACTTGAGTTACCAAAACCTCTTTTAAAAATGTTTAACATTTTAAATGTACATAATTGTAACCTAGATATAACACTTGAGAAAAGACATGGAGATATCCAAAGCACAAAAGAATAAAAAGAGAGGGCCATGGGCTAGAGAATGGCTCAGGGGTTGAGAGCACTGGCTGTTCTTGCAGGGGACCTAGGTTCCATTCTCAATACCCACAAACAGGCTCCTGATCACTGGTAACTCCAGTTCCAGGGCATCTGACACCCTCCTCTGGGCTCCAGAGGCACTGCATGCACATAGTACACAGACATGCACGTGGCCATAGCACCCAGATACAGTCTCCGTTAAGATGGAGCTGGACATGTTTGTTCACATCTACAGTCCTAGCACTGGAAGACTGAGGCAGAAAGACTGTTCTGGTTTCAAGGTGAACATGGATTGCATGGTGAATTCTAGGTATGTCTGGTCTACAGTGCAAGACACTGTCTCGGAAACTAAAAAGAAATATGAAGTAAGGGACTAGAAATGATGTCATAAAAGCAAGTAAATTGAAAGAACTCAACTGAGGGAGAACTGAACATGGACATAAGTACACACCCTCACTCACCCCAGCAAGCAGGCCGTGACACGCCCCACGCCAGGGTGTGCAGTTTGTGCAGTGGGGCCACTGCCCTGACAGAGCACTGAAGCTATTGAGACTAAGGTGACTGTGCTCCAGTGAGCTCACTGCTACAGACCACGGAAGCAGGGGTAGGATACAGGAGTCCACACAGGGTACCTACTACAGCTTGGTGGGCAGGCGGTAAAGAAGAAGGTAATTTGATCCATGAAGACAGTCAAGGTTAGCCAGACTGACAGAGAAGGTGAGGAAGGAAAGAATGAGGCAGCAACAGAGAGATGCACAGGCTTAGTGAGAAGGACCACGTGCTCACAAGCAAGACTGCGCCTGTAGGCAAACACTACCACTCAAGACCTGAGGGGTAAGGGGGAGTCTCTCACTTCATCCTGAGGGCATGAAGAGCACCCAGAAGTTCCCAAGGAGGAAACAATGCCTCAGAACTTCCCTTAAGTCTTCCAGTTTGGAGATGGTTCATTCTGGAAGAGTCCATGAGTAAAAGACGGGGTCCTCAGTGTGTCAATGTTGAGGGTGTGGACCTTCAAATTCAAATGACTCTAGTGGGATGTGCTTATGTCAATTGGAGGTATGATCGCAAAAGCGATCTTGGAACCTCTGTCTTCCACCCCAACCCCCTCCTCTCAATCTGGTTCACACTGAATGAGGAGAGACAGTCACAAGGAGTCATTAGCACACCTGTCCTGGGCCATTAGACCTTAAATTCCCTAAAAGTTACGTAAATTTTAAAGAAATGAGCTATCTCACTATTTCAGGTTTTCCATTATAGTGAAGGAGAGTTGACTAACACAATTAGCAAGGATGTCCCAGCTAAAGTAGAGGAGACCAACAGGAGACTGTAGGGAGACGGCTGGAGCATCTGTGCAGCCACAAGGACACTGCAAGTGGGCAGATGCAGAGCCCCCGGGAAGGCACAGCCTGCTGGAAGGACGAGCGACAGGTCTGAGAGAAAATGGCAGGAAGAGCTAACGTGGAAGATGCAACAGGTCTGAGAGAAAATGGCAGGAAGAGCTAACGTGGAAGATGCAACAGGTCTGAGAGAAAATGGCAGGAAGAGCTAACGTGGAAGATGCAACAGTCCCATTCTTGGTGGGAAACTCAATCTCTACAAGTGGGTGCTGCAGGGTGACAAATCCCAGCTCAGAAAGGAAGAACCTTTTAAGACGTATGTGATGAAGACTAAGGGCGGCCTTGGCCCAGGAAGTACATCCCTAGCCTGGGGTTGTTGGGAAGAACCCGGCTGTTAGTTTGGCAAAGAACAGGAGCTAAGGATCACAGGAGGGCAGGGTAAGGCTGTGTTTGCCCTCTTCCTGCTCCCACAGACAGTTTCTACGAACGCCAGGCTGCCTTGCCCTGTGCTGCCAGATTTCCAGGTCAGGACAAGAAAGGTAGGCACCAATGGGCCCTCCCACACCACGTGACCTGCACCCTTCCCTTCTAGCACTTGAGTTGCTCTCCTCAGCTTCCCACACCCCTGCCCTACCCATCACCTATCCTTGTGCTCCTGTCAAATGAGCCTGCTTACAACATGCTACAGACACTCACCTTAGCTGAAATGTCTGTGTTGTGATGTAACTTGGTCCTCCTGTGTATCAGGTCTAGATGGAAGCAATCACTTTCCCTAAGCAGCCAGCTCTGAGTACTCAGTTCACACTGAAGCATGGTCCTGACTAGTGTCTGTCTCTGCACGCAGCTGCTTCCTTCACAACACTAGTGACACATCATAGGACAGCAGCTAATGAATAAGAGGTACTCAATGAATACTTACTGATTAGTTACCAGCCTGGGGCACAGAACACGGCCACTGTAGGGTAACATAGTAAAACGTCCACAGGACTTTTTCAATTAATATTCCTCCATTACAGGAATCACTATCCTTACTGTCTAGGAGGTTGCTATATCCCCAAGTAGAGGCCAGGCTGAAAGGTGATCAGTGGTGACGTTCTGTCCGATCCAAGAGTCTTACTGTACTTCACAGAGAGACATGACAAGATTTACACCGAGCTAATCCTCACCTGCAGGGAGAGTAACGCTGCTTCTACGACCTGAAATCTCTTCAATTCTGTTGAGAAGTGTAATCCAAAACACCAGGGAAAACCTTGACTTCCCAGGGCTCACTGGCCACTTGTGTACACACCATCTTTTCTGGGATCAGTGGCACCAGTGACATGTCCCGCCTTCCAGGAGCTCTGGGAACATGTAGCCCTCTACCTATAGACCTCTATTCTGCAGGACCATGACCCACATGGCCAGGCAGTATGGAGAGTGTATGCACACCAGTGTCTGGCGGCTCCAATGCCCTCCGTAGAGAGGCAAACACCTGCCCTCAAGACAAATGGCATGCTGGTGACTAGCTAGCTAACTGCACTCTAAGATGGAATCAAGGGTTAAAGAAGATGCTGCCCTTTTAGAGCCTGTGTTCTCTGCAGGAAGGCTAGTAGGTAGATACTGACACCACAGTAAAGTGTCCAGGGAAGCAGCTTTGGGGGAGGAATCTAGTGGAAGGACCTTAGGTCACCTGGGACTGTGGAGACAGTATGGTGGTACACACCAGTAATCCTAGGACTTGGGAGGATGATGCAGGGACACTGCCATGTTTGAGGCCCACCTGGCCTAGGCAGCAAGAGTCTCAAAAGTTAAAGAAAAAAACACAATCAAAAGAGATGGCTCAGTGGTTAAGAGTACTTGCTCCTCTTGCAGAGAGCCTGTTGGGTCTCCAGCTCTCAGATGGAGGCTCACAGCCATCTGAGTTACTCCAGCTCCAGGAGCTCCGACCACCTCTGACTTCCGGTGTTAAGGTATATTCACCCCTGCATACGTTCCCACCATGAGGACAGTGACCCACAAGGGATCCTCACTGCCGAGGCCAGGCTGGCTGGACTCTCAGCCTCCAAGACTGTAAGCCAGCGTCACATCAGAAACCCACAGGCAAAGACCCAAGAAGCACAGAGGAGGACAGAGGTTGTGAAGGGAAAGCAGAAACCTAAACTGCACCTTGCCCTGTAAAAGGCTGTGCACACAGTGACTGAAGCCCCAAAGCCAGGGTCCTCCAGTGCAGGGTGGCAGACACCCTTGTGGTTCTGTCAGCTTTCCAGCCACACTGTGACTGCAATACAGAGCGACGATCTCCCAGCACCACAAGGGGAGGGATGTCTACTGGCAGGCTGACTGAGCTCCTGGCCATTACCAGAGTGTGGAAGTTACGTTTGTGGGTAAAAGGAGACTCTGAAAGGCTTAAGATCTGTTCCAGAGTGGGTGATGCTAGGATGCATTGACAAGAGCGATCTTCCTGACCAGTGGCTGTAATCTCCTGGACGACCCAACACGCCGTTAATGAGCAGTGCTGCTGGTCAAGCTAAATGTCACCACCTGACTCTCTCCCTGACTCTGCTAAGATGCCAGCAGATAATAACACTGTCAAAAGATGGGCAAGCGGGGGAGACTTAGTCAGGATCACACAGCCTCTAACTGGATCAAGACTTGAAACAGGCTACATGTACAGTTTGGAGACTCAGGAAAAACTGCTTAGAACAGAACTAACGATTTCACATGTCAATTTCATCTTTGTATCTTTATTATTTATTTATTTTGAATGAGTGTGTATGGTATAGGGGTGTGTATGTGTGTGTGCAGGGGGTGTGTACACATATCTGTGCACATGTGCAAGCCAGAGGTTCATGTATGGTATCTTCCTTAATGGGTCACAGTCTTATATTTTGTGATAGACCCTTTTACTGAATTTGCAGTTCATGGATTGAGCTAGGTGGCTGAGCAGTGAGTTCCTGTGATCTGCCTGTCTCTACCTCCCCAGAACCAGAGTAACAAACATGTGGTGCCACATCTGGATTTTAGATGAGACCAAACTCGGGTCGTCATGCTTGCATGGCAGGCACTTTATTAACTGAGCCATTTCACCTGCCTCTAATTTCATCTTTCTATAGTAAGCCATTTTTCTCTCCAGTCAATATGCAGCAAGAGCTATCTAGCTGGTCAACTTTTCTTTACAGCAGCCACCTAGACTTTTTATCTTATAGAAAAGACAAGTGTGCTGCACCAGCCTGTCCCCAGCCCACAGCCACCTGGACAGAGGATCGCAGCAGAGCACACGTCCCTTGTTTGTCCTTACCTATTGCTCGGCAGTGAATCTGAGACCACAGGGCTGGTGTGTTGAGACGGTCCAGCCCGCGTATTCACCTATCAGTGAAGAGAGAAGTTGTGTCAGCCTTGTGTTCCGAGGACACAGTTCTAATTAACCTATAATTCAGCACACAATGCCTCATCTTACTAGGAAGATTAGCTAGCATGTTGCTAACAGGCCCACTGCTGGAGCATACTCAGTAAACAGGCTACAGAGCTGTACAATCTGTAGATTACATAACCCAATATCCCTGGCATTATTCAAATACGTAAATAGTGCCGGGGAAAAGAGAGAGAGAGAGACAGAAATAGGGATGTCAACCTCAGTTTGCTATCTACAGTGACATAAAAGCAGGATGCCCGTGGAAGCACAGTGAGCTTTTGTCTGGGGTTAGTAGCAACCCTTAGGACACCAACCACCCCCTCCCAGTTCTACAACTGCATCCCATTCACTAGGAAATGAGGTTCAAGTAATTAATTATAAAGCACTTGAGCCTAATAAAATAGCCAGCTTTTCTTTCAGATGTGAAGCCTTGAGCAGAAATCCAGAATTTAAAACACACAGACCAATGAGGGGACATTAACTAGACATGTTTTCCAAGCATAAATATGTCGAGAGAAGAGGGAGGACAGCCTGCGTGCAATATGCTTAATTAATCACCAAAAGGAAGGGCATGTTCTCACTCAAATAAATCTTTTGGACAACAGACCCCAGGATCATCCTGGAAAAACTGACCAACAAAACAACTCCAAATAATTGAAAAATATAGCACCAAAGGCCCAGGACCCAAGTACATACACGGCCTAAGCAAACACACATGTGGCCCTTCCACCCCCACCACTCAAAAAATGGGGGGCGGGGGAGAGGAGAAAGATTGCTTGTCAGAGCTTGAGAAAGTGCAGTTTTATTTGACATTTCAATAAGTGGAACACAGCATTACAAATCCATCTAACTTTACTGAAACAATTATTGAAATTCGTACCTTCAGGCCATGTATGTTCCGTTCCCCAGGAGGCTTGCAGGCTGAAACAGTAATTGACTAAATTGTAGAACACATCAGGGCCATTTACAAATTTGCTCAAAATGAATCGTTTAAAAAGAAATGAGGGTGACACCAAAATTAGCAGAGAGAAATGATTGAAAAGTGGCCCCAGACCCAAGGTGGGAATTATGGACTGGGTTTTTAACTTGCAGGAGTGAGCGTTTATAAATGCACAGAGCTTTCTGACACCATTTTATATCAATTCCAATTTCTGCTTGAAACATACCAAAACATTAGCTGAGCGCAAATGACGAGACTCCTCTCGTGGCTCAGATGTCTACAGTTTTCCCTCTCTACAGAACCACACAGGGCAGTCAAAGGGCTGCTAAACAGCAGGTTTCTGCTTTTGTTGCTTTGAAGGCATGGAGCGCTGGGGAACGGGTCCTTGAATGCCAAAAAGGTTTCTGGGAACTCCAAGATGGAAGATGTAAGTCCGAGTGTATTCAAGTGTTATGAAGCCAGGAGCAACCGGACTTAAAACAGATATATAACTTAATGAGGTTTCCTGAAAACCCTGATGTCCATTAATATTTAGCTCTGAAGGTAACAGTGGGCCAGGAAAACTGACAGAGATTTCCCAGCACCACCCTGGGCTACAGGTGAGACATTTCTAATCCAGCAGATGCTTCCTTATCACATGTTTCAAACACAAGCTTCCTATCCCTGTTCTTCACTAT
Organism: Rhabdomys pumilio; assembly: GCA_030674055.1. Classification (NCBI taxonomy): domain Eukaryota; kingdom Metazoa; phylum Chordata; class Mammalia; order Rodentia; family Muridae; genus Rhabdomys; species Rhabdomys pumilio. Next base: position 32,722,413 of record JANHMN010000024.1, read on the forward strand.
TCTGCCCAAATACTAGAATGTCCTACAGCAGGCTGTTAAGGGGCTGTCAACTCTGTCTAGGGAAGGATGGATTTGATGTTGTTTTCCTCTTGTTTCTGATGACAGAAATCAAGCTGATTAAGAAGACAGACGTTATAATTACAAGCGGTTACTTTCACTTGGGAACTTTAGTAAATTTGATTTTATTATGTTATAGGGCTGGAGAGCCAGCTCAGTGGTCATGAACACTGCTGCTCTTCCAGGACCCAGGTTTCATACCCAATACCCACAGGTGACTGACAACCATTTCTGAGCCCACTTCTAGGGGATCAAACGCCTCTTCGACCTTCTCCAGTTCCCACACACTCATGGTACATAGGCATACACTCAGGCACACTCATACACAAACAATAAAATAAATATATTTTTAATGAATTTATTACATTAATACTCCAAAAATATATAAATACGAATAAATATTTTTATATTTTAAGTGCGTAAGATAATTAATACATTGACTCCAAATCTTCTTTCCTTAAAATGCAAATTAACTCTCTGAACAAAACAGTGGCTGCATTCTTCTGATGCCCAGCCCTGGAAGGACTCAGTATTCCCTCAGACTACTGCCTCTGTAGTAACCTGTGCAGGAAAACGGTGGTAAGCCAAGGAACGAGAAAGACTCCAACTGTCTTCTCTAACCTTAACATTCCTTGCTTCTCGACTGCCCCATCAAACCTTTGTGACTAGAAATCTAAACAGCCATGTTGCATTCAAAACCCCAGCAACCTCATAGATCCTGAAGTTAAGAAGGCAGTTACTATAACGCTAGCCAATTTTCATACTTATTAACATTTAACGCAGCTTTGAGCCACAGGGAAGACTTGGCCATGAACTAGGAGTGGAACACTACTCAAGAATAAGGAAGATATGTGACCAGAGTGAAGTTGTCTCCAGACCCAACAACTTGCTCAGCCTAAAGATTCTTTTTAGCATGTGGCCTAGGCACAGACCCTCAGGGCTTGAGACCCTCTGACCAACCAGGAAGACCCAGGGAACCTCTTGCCATGTCCACATTCTAACTGCACACTGTCCCAAGTATGCACGTGTGCTGTTGTGATAAACACCATGACCAAAACCACCCTGGGGAGGAAAGGGTTTACTCTAGTTCACAGGTCACAGTCCACCATCTAGAGAAGCCAAGGCAGAAACCTGGAAGCAAGAACACAAGAGAGGCCATAGAGGGCTGTTCACTGGCTTGCTTCCAGACTCACGGGCAGCTATCTTTCTTATTACAATCCAGGACAGTATACCCAGGGCTGGCACTGCAGACATCCATCAGAAATCAAGACCTGATAGTCTAATGGAGACAGGAATCTCTAGTTGTATCAAAATATAACCTGAACAAATCTGCATTTCATCACATGGGGTATCTACATCTGCAGTGAGGTAGTCAGGTACTAAACAACGAGACAACGGAAAGAGCCCAAAAGATCCGAGTCACAGCACAGGGAAGGGGGATGAAGTCACATTGTGAAACTCTCAGCGTGGCCTGGAGAGACTGCATCCAGTGACATACTAAGCTGCTTAGGTTGGCGATGCGGGGGCTGCAGATGATAAGAGCAGATCAGAGCTGTGTCTTCAAAGCATTACACTAACCCAGTGGTCCTCGGCCTTCCTAAGGCTGCGACCCTCTAATACAGCTCTTCATGTCGTAGTGACCCCCAACCATAGAGTTATTTTCGTTGCTACTTCATAACTGTAATTTTGCCACTGTCATGAATCATAAGGTAACTAAGACAGCCACTGAGAAGAGTCATCAAGAGCATCAGATGGGTTGTGGGCTACAGCTGAGAGCCACCGCACTAAACCCTCCAAACCCCCTCCACACACCTCCACTACAACTTGAAGTTACGTGACTTTCCCAAGAAACAAAGCGTAATTTAAACCAACTTCTCATTCAGCACACTAAGTGCTTAGATGCTGTGTAGCTCTCAGGCTACTTAAATTAACCCCTTGGGCCTCAACAGCCCATACAATAGAAGCAGTAAAACCTAACTGTGGAACTGCAGGGAGGAACAGAAAGGAAAGCTGAGGTCTCAGAATGGCTGCCACCACAGGAGGTTTAGCACAGGAACAGCCTTGCTGACAAGATTGCCTGAACAGGAAAGGGGAATTGAACTGAAAAGAGTTCCCTGCAAGAGAAGGAAACAGTTTATTGTAAAGAAAAGCCCTCCAGCATGGAGACGAGATACTCAAGGCTCTGTACCTGGGTCTGCCATAACAGAGCTCAGAAGCAATGGATAGACATTTTCAGCCTGTAAAACACTATTCTTTGTGAAGGAAATAATTTTTAAGTTTGCTTCAACTCTGAAGTCACAGAGAAAACAAGGAAACAATCTGGGTCACTGTCAGGAGACATCTACAAAAACACAGCCGAGCCTCCCTGTTGGTCTGTCAGTCAAGCACCGCAGAACGAGATCAATCATACTTTCCTTCTGAATGACCACTGGTCTTAAGTAGCACAGCTTTATCCGCTTACTTTGCCCTCCATTAAGTTCTTACTAATAATGAAATAATCCCCCTGGTTCTATAACCCCCCCCCCCCCGGTTCTACTGCCCACGCAAATGCCTAAAGAGGTATATTGCACTTGAACTCGGCTCTCTTCCTGAGCTGGCCAAACCAGCTGCCTTTGGAGACCATCCCTGCAAATAGAGCCCACTGGTTAATTGAGCCATTCGAGCTTCTGAGTTACAGGTAATGAAAGTCTAGAATGTTTAATTGGAAAACTCATACCATGATTATCTGTACAGTATTAGTTAACGAAGGTGAGTTTAACTTTTAATTATTTCAATTAAGCTATTTCCAGAAGAGTTACTTAGAGGATTTCCTGGTCTGTTCCATTAGTTAGAAAACATGGATTTCAAGTGGGGCAAAAATTATGGTTAAAAACTTACTTTTGTATAACTAAGTCCCTATTTTCGCCACTACTTAAGTTTTGAGAGGATATTTACACAACTGAACAGTCACAGTCAATACAAGACTGGAACTGCCCGACCTAAAGGAGCGATTCACTGAGTCTCACTCTCATCTGCTCATGTGAAGAAGGAGGTCCCATTGTTTTTGAAATACCTCCCCCACCCCAGAACAAACATCAAGCCCTGCCCACAGCTCTGTCCTGGAGTCCCCACTTCTCACAGCATCCACACAAGCTGACAGCTCTCATCTCCACAGCAGCTCCCACCATCATCGCGTGAGAGCCACAAGCTCTGAGTCCAGAACCAAAGCCAGCCATCCGCCTTGCTTTAGAATCGTGGGGACTCCCAAAGAGTTCTTTAAGCGGATGTAAGTATGCACTTCAAAAACAACAGACAATCTAGTTAGTTTAATTTACTCTAGTACATTAGATATTTTATCTGCTCTAACTATAACATAGCTTGCAATCCCCCACGATAATGAATACTTCTTTTGTTTTTTTTTTTCAAACTACGAACTAAACATCAAGTTATGTGCATTTAAACCTTTGGAAAGCATAGCTGGTGATGAAACAGTTTGCTGAAATAATCACTGCTGATTAGAATTTGTTCAACATTACCTCTTGGAAATATCTGCAGCGGCTCTATTAGCTGGCCATTTACTTGCTGTTCCATTACTGTGGAATAATACTGCAAAGAGATGACAGAAGGAGATTACTCAGTAATGTACGGACACTGGGACAAAACTTACGGGCTGTTTAACTCGCGGCACTTTTGTGAATGGCTGGCATGCACATGTCAGCCTTGAGAACATGTTCTCTCTATTTGCACATCAAAATTACTACAGTGAGCATGTTCAGAATTTGGAGTCTAGTATGGCGTTATCATTCACACCACCATTTGTCTTTAAGACTAACAGTATTAACTGAGACCCCATGTTAGTATTTAACATACTTTAAAATGATATATATTTTAAATGATATAAAAAGCATTTTATAGAAGTTACTCAAATTGCCTCTTGTGCTTTTCCTCTGAAATTTGTAAAGCAAAATGAATAGGCTCAGTATTTGGCGTAAATCCACATGTCAATCAACCAAACACACACACGTTTGTATATAAAACACAAAGATGATAGGACTGAAGCTGGAGAGGCTGCTGGGACCAGTGAACAACATTTTACTCAACCCCCACATAAAACGTCTCCTAACAAGTCTACTTCTGATGTGGAATTTAGCTTTAGGCACTCTTTAAGATGGATCAAAACTTATTGTAAAACTCCAGGCACATAAAGCATAAGGTCTTAAGTAAAACAGCAGTTTACTGTCCCTCATAATATAAGCCCAAAGTACCAAGCAGACGTCCCTGGAACACTGCCTGGCCCACTTGGTCACCTGTGAGTGGAGAGAGCTTCTAGACTTTCTTATACTCCTTTAAGCTGCACAAATAAGAAAATAATGTTCATGAAGAAAAATACCTATAATGAAAACCACCGGCTGGGCTTAAAATTGTTTTTTTTTTTTAAACTTTCTTATGTGTATGGGTATTTATGTATATGCCTGCATGTATCTACCACTAGCATATCTGGTACCTGCAGAGACCAGAAAAAGACCTGGAATTACAGATGGTTGTGAGCCACCACGTGGGTGCTAGGAATCAAACCCCAGTTCCCTGGAAGGGCAGCCAGTGCTCTTAACCACTGAGCCATCTCTCCTGCCTGGACTTTGTGTTTTAAGGGCCTATCAAAAGCAGAACTCTCTCCCTTTCTCATCTTTGCTGTTTTTATATTTAAACATGCACATATCACTTTTCAGGAAATTCCTGAAATTTGATTTTTACTAACATTCTTTAAAAAACTTCTATCTTGGGGCTGGAGAACTGACTTTATGGTTAAAAGCATTGACTGCTCTTCCAGAGGATCCAAGTTCAATTCCCAGCACCCACATGACAGCTCATACACTGTGGTAATTCTACTTCCAGGGGACCTGATAAAATAGCAAGGCCTAGAAAATAAAATTAAATTTTAAAAACTTGAATCTTTCTATTGGTGTTATATACATTAAGGTTATTTTAGAATCAATCTTTCCTCCAAAATATGCAAAGGTCCGAATCCCTGTGAGGATTAGAAGCTGAGAAAGCCAAGGCTTTCTGTACTGCAAACAAGGAAGGTGAAGGTGACCACGGGGGGCGGGGGCAGGAGGGACAGCTGGCTGATGACCAAGACGCACCACACAGCCCTCCCGCAGTGGCTTTCAAACCGTAAAGGAAGGCGATTCTCTCTTTCTAAGGACCTAAAACTTAAAAACACATGTGCAAATCACTCTGGAATACACTAAGGCCACACAGGCTGTTCCTGAAAAGCCAAGAAATACAGTGCACTTGCCATTACTCACACGGTGACGACAGATAAGTGAAATATCAATCATGTCGGCTGTCAACCTTTTGGGACAGCAATAACTGTTAACAAGTAGTCTGGAAAAATTGTCCGAAAATGACTTGTCCTCGGCACACAAGTATTTGAGGTTTCCGTGGAAAATTAAGATGCCAGTGGCTATTTGGAACATTGCTCAGGTATTCTTTTTAATGGGGAATTTGCCGGTTATTGATCCGCAGCGTGTACCCTTGCTTCTGGAAGGCTGCAAGCAACTTTCCAATCAGTGGCTGTCAAAAAAATGCCTGCCTTTTTATACTGATACAAGACAGCGCCATGGCGGTGCCTATAGTTACTGCTTTTCTTTAATTAACTGCTATGTACAATAGGTTTCTACTTTGCTATGGTCCTAGAAATGAGAAAAAAAAATATCCTTCTGCTTTATCTAACAAACTAATTATAGAATTGTCTGAAATAGGTGCTTGAGGTCAAGTTTGAGAACAAATAACCTCAAGTGTGAGGGTCAGAACAGGTGCAATGCCTTTTCCTACTATAAAACCTTGCATGCATGAAATTGACCTGTTTTCCAGCTTTATTTATTTACCTCCCAAAATAAATAAAAAAGCTTTCACTTTCATCTTTGCACTGTGCCAAATCAACTGGAAAACTGCATATATGTTTGTAACCACTGTGAAAAATTTAGGCAATGTACACCCAGCTCTGCCCGTATTATGAGTAACAGAATCCCGCTGCAGTGAGACACACTGTGCTGATTAGGACTTTTCTCTCAAACAGTTAATTAGGCTGTACATTTACTTTTTTACAGCTCTCCCAAACCCAAGTGCACTTCCCCTGCTGACATATTAGGCTGGAGCTGGACACACAGAGAAATGGGTAGCAGCCAAGCCCTTGGTGTGAACCCACTGTGAACAGGGGGCCACTGAGGGCCAGAGGCCACAAGGCCCCAGCCTGAGCTCAGCTGCTGTGCAGCACTCCCCGGAAAACCTGGGGCATGTGCGGTACACTGGCACAGAAAACTCCCACCAGGATACTAGGCCGCCAGGCTGCTAGGTCTGCTGCTGCCCAGGTGAATGAGCCAGGCACTCAAGGGTTAGAGGGTTCATCCCTGGGAGCCTCACGCTGGCTGTCTCCTGACCCATGGCACCAGTGGGGCAATGCTGCCTTGCTGTATCTCACTCTTGGGCTGTAAGATGGAATCCCGGCAGAGGAGTGCTGTAAGCCTTAGAGAACTAAACCACTGGTTTAAGTAAGTCTGGTCCTCTGTCTTTGCAGCATCGTCTTCCTTTATTCTCTCCCATTTTGTCCTAAGCAGTAATAAAATCAGCAGTGATGGCAGAGACAAGACTCTAACAAAGACAGTACTAACAGAGAAAGCCTATACCTCGGACACCAAGACGGCTAACATGAGTTGAACAGAAAAACCACAATGTGGTCATCTACCATGTGTTGGTTATTTTTATTTACTTCAACATATGATCTACACACAGTAGGTGTTTGTAAAGTATGTATGGACTGAAATGGGGCTGGACCCCGATTCTACCAGTCACTACTGTGCACAGCCTCCAGAAAGTCACCCAACCTCCTCAGGCATCATGGCTTCCAAAGGAGAGTGAGAATGTTCGCCTTATCACCTGGGTTACTGTGGACTCCCAGGCTAAAGTGCAGCAGCAGCAGCAGCCATGAAGGACTTCATATACTCAAATCCACACAGCCCATCACCTCTCAACACCAGCAACACTTAGCCCGGCACTTCCTACCTTAGGTGCACTCTAGCATGTAAAACGCAGATTACATACAGAAAGAACAGACTAGGTGCCCAAACGAAAGCCACCGGCAGCAGTTAGGCAATGTGTTTGCTTCAGCGGTCCCTCCCATAATCCATTACAGGCAGTAATTGCAGCAATAATCAATATGCTAACCGGGTAAAAGATTAATCAGTTTTACGATAGCTAACGGAATCTCTAGCACCAGGCTTGGATCCGTTTCAGAGTCTCTCTGACATGTTCTTCAAAGCCCTTTAACAGTTTTAATAAGAATGTCACAGAGTTTAGTGTAGTTATCCAAAAGTATAATTAATCTCCAAAGGAAAGGCAGATTCAGCAAAGGACAGTAAATACAATTGCTGGCTTTGTTTGAAGTTTATCAAAAGTGTTCCTATCTGTTATGAACCCAGTTCTAATTATAGCAGCATAATTCAATCAATAATTTAAATTTTAATGGAAATCTATAATATTAAAAAAAACCACCAACAACCTGAGTTGAAAACAACACAGTTTTAATATTACAAGCCTTATATTCTCTATGAAGGGAGAAATGACCCTCACTCCCCCAAATGCCTGTACATGTTGGGCTCAACCCTGAATACCTCATATATTTTTCTAATTTCCCATACGTCTACCCTATTCATCTGTTTAATAGTTGAGACAAATAGTTTGACCAATAAACATAGTTTATTAGTGAACAGCAAAAAGGTTTTATTCTCGCACAATGCTCAAAACATGAAACGCGTGCTTACTATTTACGAGTTAAAAAGTAGGTGGGTCGCATATCCCTCAAACATGTGACTAAACAGACAGAATCACCGAGCGGACGGCTGGGCTAGCCAAGAGCCCTGGCTTCTGCAATCATTACTCGCATAGCGTGTGAGCTCAGCCATCTCCCCTGGCTGAAGAAAGGGCACAAAGCCCTCTGCACTGATGGCCTTTGGGGAAGCTCTGCTCAGACATCACCCCTACCCAGTAGCATCACCCCTCGGCTACCCCATTCTAGTTCCTGCGGATGAGCCCCTTAACGGGGGTGACCAATCCTCCCTTCTTACTGTGTATCCCCACGTCCCCACTTCAGAGGACTCCATCACCAGAGGAGTCATGGAGACTAACTAGAGCTTGCCGAGTCACAAATCTTTATTTCCAGCCTAGATGTCTCTCCTAAGATTTGGAGCGTATCCAGTTGGTTGACCAGAGCCTCTTCCTATGCTACAACCCAGAACTGAGTGTCCTGCCTCTCTACCTCCCTCAGACTCCAGTCTGCTTTTCTGCCACCTGGGTTCACCAAGTCCTGGTATGTAGGTGCTCTGGCAGATGGTTTGAACTGGTCCTGGCCACCTCCTTCCCAGACTGCCCACATGGATTTACACATCTAAACTCTCCTGACCCCATACTGCCCTGCAGCCACCACTGTCTTCAGTCTGAAACAGCCCATACCACATCTGTGCTGCCTTCTTCTATTATCCCTCCAAGCTGAATCACAGGCAGCTTTTCCTGAATCCCCAGGCAGTCTTCTGCCTCCAAACCTTAAATACACTGCTACTCTGCCCAGAGCACCCTTCCCAGTCCCATGGGCCCTGTTCACCCCAGCAGGACACCAACTTCTTCAGGAAGCCTCCACTGTCCTCAAAGATGGAACCGGTGCTCTTGCGTGCTCACAGGCACCTATGCTTCAGCATTTATCACTGTCATTCTACCTGGCAAGGGCTGGCCTTATTGTACTAATCTGGGTTTCACCCTGCTGCTGCCCAGCAGGACCATGGGAGGGAAGTGTATGTGTTGAGAGGGGAGGGCTTGGGTTGCACATTCACCGTGCCCACCTCCAGCATGCTTCTTGGCCAGAGGGTGAGTGACTGAATCGCAGTACAAGGGAGCTTTGGCTACAGTGATATTTGCTAGTTGTGACCTAAGGAAAGGCACACGGGTTTGTGCCCAAATATCCTATTGTAAAAATGGGGAAATTACCTGCCTCACTCACCTTAAAGTCACCAGAAAGATCAAAACCAAAACAAACAAACAAACAAAAGGTACATGGGAAACCTTCTATAAAGTACTTGGGGAAAAAAAGACATAGCACTGTGAACCTCTTACCATTAAGCAACTGAACTCAGAAAAACAATGCTCCTGACAGCAGGCGACACAGGAAGTTCTGAACAAGACTACTCAACTGCTCGGCCCACTACACAGCCAAGTTAGCTCTGCCTCCCGGAGGTGTCAGCATCCCTCCCCTGCCCTCATCACTACAGCGTGATAATAATACACAAAATAAGAGGTGCTCACAGGACTGTGTGGTGTTTTCTTCCAGAAGCTCATGGAGGGCAGAGGCCATGCCTCAACTAGTTTACTCTCTCATGGCAGGTTTAGTCATGTGGGATCTCTGTGGCTTCAGGGAAGCCCTGGAGTTATGAAATGCTATGTGCTATGTAAGTAGCCTGGTGTGAACCTCTGGTAAAAGACTGAAACCCTCAGATTACCACACCCTTCAGGAACTACTGGATGGTGCCTACACATAACACCCATGTAAACACCGAACAGTTGTTTACAGGAAGGAAATGGGGAGCCATCAGGAAAGGTAAGTGGTCTCCCTGACCCTTGTTCCTAATTTCCTTATAGGCAAAAGCCGTATGGCCCTCTTTAGTATTTACAACAGGGCGATTTCCTCAATCTCTTCTTCACATGCTGGTCCAACAGACAAAGACCTTTGGGGAATCCTTGGAATTCCTGAAGTGATGCGTGCTATGTAGCCTGGTGTGAACCTCTGTAAAACAATGCCAGGTCACCTGGTTCCCTAACAACTCACAGTTACGCGTGAAGGAGACTCTTCCTCAACTTACTCTATGACAAGGGCCCACATGTGGTCACAGACTGAGAAGATAAGAAAAAAGAAAACCACAGGCTCTCAGTGAAAAGAGCAACAGAGACTAACTCTGAAGTCTGCTTCCAGGCTAATGCTGCTACAGACATAGACACAGACACAGACACAGACACAGACACAGACACAGACACAGACACAGACACAGACACACACACAGACACACACACAGACACAGACACAGACACACACACAGACACACACACAGACACACACACACACACACACACCTATTAATGTGTTGGAAATAAACATAACAGCAAGTTGACCATGTTTACCAATGATACCATTTGTTTTGGCAAAATTATAAAGGGCTTTAGGAAGCTCCAGACGGTCTTAATAGAAGTGTGGGAAGCCAACAGCAGTTGAAAGTCAACTTAGCTAACCCAGCGTGCCCGGGGAGTAGAAATTTACATTAGCAGAGCAGTGGGTCCGATATGCTCAGGTGTTCTCAGCTGAAGTGAAGAGTGAAAAATTATAAAGACCATTTTATAAAATATATACAGGCTTTTCTTTAAAGGGCATGAAAAATATAGGAAGTTTTTATGACCCCTAGACCTGAGCAAAAGAATGCAGGCTCACTAACTGAATGTAAGAGTTCAGGCCTTCACTGCCCTGGGATACATTCCGGGATACATTCCGGGAAGAGTACATTATCCCTGAGTCAGAGGACACTTGCTCAACTAACATTCCTCAAGCCTCAGGGAAGAGAACCCACCTGCGGGTGGGGAAGGCCCAAAGCAGGAAGATACATTCCTGACAACAAAGAAAGATGCAAGTCATCTGGGTGGGGCTGGGAAGCTAGTAGCCATGATGACAGGGCAAGAACTGAGAAACAGTTGAGCAAGTGACATGGCAAGACCACATTTTTGTGGGGAATGGGTGTGCAGAGTGCTTTTCACATGACCCTGGATCATTCAGGTTGGGCTCCTCTGGAATGTTCCGCTATTTTTATGTTATGTATCCTTGACAACCCCTCACCCCCCTTCCCACTCCCCTGGTTTGTGGTTTCCCCTTTTTAAAAAGCCCCTCAGCTTGCTGGTCTTTTGTCAAACTCTACTCCTGTGCGAGTGAGCAGTTTGACTGTTGGCTGCCAACTCTCCTCCCTAATAAACCTCTGCTGATTGCATCCAGGTATGGTGTCTTTCGAGTTTGTGGGTGGCCGTGACTTCCCGTGACTTGAGTAAGAGTCTCCCGAGTTTGGGGGTCTTCAGAAGCTTTAGTCTCTTGGAGATTAGCTTGGGCAGTGTCCACACTAACATTTCACTTGCCATCTTGAAGTTCTGCTTTCCTCGCTGAAGAGGTCTAAACTGCAACTTAGGCCATCCACTTCAACATAAAAATACTGCCTGGCCTTGGAGACAGCAGGCCAAGCAGGACACTCCCTTATAAATACACTGCTCACACTCCCACACAGATCAAGTGTGAATGAGCCATACCAATGTCAAAATGCTAGGGACTCGAAGCTGTAGCAGTTTTCCAGAGTTTTCTGGTGCGCTGGAGCTGAGCCTACCTGTGCTCTCCCTTCCTTCCAAAGCTGCACACAGATCCCCTTTTGATGCCAGGCATGCCCTGAGCTACTTCACAAGGTGGGCAACATTTTCATCTCTATTTCAAGTGACCCCCAGATGTCCTTGGTAACACAGAAAGGAAAAGTAAGACAATCTAGCTCTGAACATAAGTTTTACTCTTCTTAGTCTCTCATCTGCGTGCGTGTGTGTGTGTGTGTGTGTGTGTGTGTGTGTGTGTACTTTGAATACGATGAGAAAACAAAACTACTTTTGGTTTACTTGTTAAATGTAACATACCCAAACGGACAGCATATTTTGTGGTAAAACTTGGCCAAGAATTTTCAATTTTCAGAAGACTATAACCTGTATAAACACTGTAGGTAAAAAACATTACATTTTATAATCAAGAAAAAAAAATGGTACCTACAAAATTTTCTCAGTAAAACTTACTAGCTACCAGAACAAAAACCATACTTGAAACAGATGGTGGGCCGATGGATTCTCTGTCCAGGCCTCCTTGGTCCAAATCTGTACCCCTAACACATTTCTGAAGCCGATGTCAAAGGCTTCTGTTTACCTGTGAAAGGAAGGCACACACAAGACCTCTGAGGTGCCCTCCAGCTCTACTCAAGTTAACACAATTTTAGAGGCAATCTCCAAGTTATGCAGACTAGGGTAAAGATAATTATAGCCCAATTTACAGGGTGCTCCAAAGGTCAAAGAGAGTTTCCCTGCCGGTACCCACTGTCTAACAAGGTACACAATGGTCAAGTATACCAAAGGGAATACTTACACTCCATGGAAACACAAGGTCTCCGCTATAATGAGAGGCATTACAGTACAGCTCGTCCTGTACTTTTCCAGCGATGTGGGGAAGTAAGAGAGAGAATGCACAAAATGAAGACTGGTTCTTGTCAGTACTCCGCTGCACTCACACAAGCCTAGAAAGACTAAGGGAATCTGATGCAGGTAAGTCCTTTGCTAGACACAGGACTGGATGAAAATAAATGTGAATAAGTCACAGCTGCACAGTGGGCTGCTGTGTTCTCAGTGAAAGGCCACCCAAAGGAAGAGGCTAGCATTCATTACAGCCCCTCACTAAAGGCCCTCCACAGCAATACAACAGACTGCATACAGGAGAACAACACCCACCTATTTTAATCTTTCTAAAAAATAAGATGGCAAAATGAGAAAAACAACAAAATTTAAACTACATTAAGGGAATATTTAACAGGGACCTTTAAATAATTCGCAATGATCAGATATTTAGTTTTCAGAATATGTAGGTTGTGTGCTTTTCTAATAAAGCATTTCAAATTCTAATTAAAAAAATACTTTATGGAGGAATTAAAAAGATGCAATAGTGTCAGAGGAGAAGCCATGATCCCAGAAGTGGAATATTCTAGCAGTATAACTTACAAGAAACTATGCTATAAAAACAGATTGTTGATTAACACAAACTCATAACAAAATGCAGGGAGCTATCACCACGCTGCTGTAATAACACTTGGCTGCTGAAGTCTCTCAATACATTAAATATCTCCTTGGAGACCAAATTACTTTACATTTTCTTAAAAGACAATTTATTATAGCTTTGTTTTCTTCTCATTATCTCTTAAAAATATATTGAATGGAGAAAAGAATACAACGTCTAAATAACTTATAGGAAATGGTCCTGATGTTTGTTAGTCAGCAGCACGCAGCCTGCTGTCGGGCCCTACCCTCGCTGCCTCACCATAGGCTCCGCCTCCCATGTATCCAAAACCACTGTATGCCATTACTACAGCACTCATAAAATTAACTGCCTCAGGCTGCTAGTGATTTAAATAATTGATAAGTTTTCAATTAAAAAGCCAACATTTTCAGGTCTAATACAAAAATCTATTTATGTTACTGGTAAAAACTTAGATTTGTGTTAGCCCAAAGCCAGAAAATCCTGGCATCCGCTTTGGGGGGAGGAGGATGACTCAGCAAGCTTTGACGCTGCATTTTTGACTCTCTTCATTTTGTCATCAGTAGAGGAAATGGCTAAAGGACAGAGGGGAGTGACCTCTACTCCTGCTTCTTCAGATGACACACAGTGACTCTGGTCTCACTCAGTTCCCCAGGAACGCCTAAGCTACTGTATTTTCTTCTTACCAGAAAGACGCAGTTGTCCTCCAGAGGGACTTTCCCACACTTCCACACTCCAAACCCTTTTCAGAGCCAAACTGAATTTATTTTTAAATTATTTGTGGATTTTTGAGAACAGGTCTCACCGTGTAGACCAGGCTGGCCTCAAACTCACAGACCTCTGCCCATGAGTGCTAGGATTAAGTGCATGGCTACCACACCCAGCACATCAATTTGAATTTAAAAAATAAATACCAAGAAAATTACCCACTTCCTTTAGCTTTTCCAATTTTGTGAAGGTTTCTAAAGTATGACCTCCTGATTCCTTAGATTTCCTGACTGCCTGTTATGTCCTCCTTTTTGTTCCTGATTTTGTTAATTTGGACTTTCTCTCTCCCTCTTTTAGTTTGGATAAAGGTTTGTCTATCTTGGTGATTTTATCAAAGAACCAGCTCTGTTTCACTGATTCTTTGTATTGTTCTCTTTGTTTCTATTTTATTGATTTCAGCCCTAAGTTTGATTATTTCCTGCTGTCTTCTTGGGTGTGTGTCTTAATTAGGGTTTTCCTGCTATGAAGAGATACCATGACCAAGGCAACTCTTACAAGGGCAACATTTAATTGAGGCTGGGTTATAGATTCAGAGGTTCAATCCATATCATCAAGGTGGGAACATGGCCACATCCAGGCAGGCATGGTGCAGGAGGAGCTGAGAGTTCTACATCTTCATCTGAAGGTTACTAGAAGACTGACTCTTCAGTGCTGGGTGGAACTTCAAAGCCCACCCCCACAGTGACACACTTCCTTCAACAAGACCACACCTCCAAATAGTGTCACTCCCTGGGCCAAGCATATTCAAACCACCTCAGTAAGCTTACTTCTAGAGCTTTCAGGTGTGCTTTCTAGTATGAGAGTTCGTCAATTTTTTATGTAAGCACTTAGTGCTAAAAATTTCCATTGAGTCCCTCCCCTTGGAGCTCAGGGAAACCTGGAGGAAGAAGGAGAAGAAGAATTGTAGGATCCAGAGGTGTCAAGAACACCAGAAGAACACAGCTCACAGAATCAACCAAGCAGGGCTCCTAGGGCCTCACGGAGACTGAGGTGGCAATCATGGAGCCTGCATGGGTCTGACCTAGGTCCTCTGCATAGATGTTATGGTTGTTATGGTTCTGTAGCATTCCTAACAGTGAGAGTGGGGGCTGTCTCTGACATTTTCATATGCTCTTGAGACCCTTTTCCTCCTAGTGGGTTGCCTCATCAGCCTTGATGTGGGGGTTTTTGCCTAGTCTTACTGCATCGTGGTATGCTGTGTTTAGTGATATCCCTGGGAGGCCTGGTCTTTTCTTGAAGGGAATGGAGGAGCAGTGGATATGGAGGGAAAGGAGCGACGGGGAGAAGTGGAGGGAAGGAGGGAGGGAGTGGAAACCAACTGCAATTGGTTTGTATTTTAAAAAAGAAAAGAAAATTTAAAAAAATATTTAAAATATCAACAAGTAAATACCAGCACAAAGTCCTAGTATTGGGCTGGTGCTCCTGAGGACTAGTGATGAGAGCTACTGTGGAGTTCAGTCTACATAGTTCTCGACGACGAAGCCACCCCCAGAGGAATTTCCAGCCATAAGAATGGAGACAGATTAAAAGGATAGCCAACTACGCAGCTGTGTTATTCTCAGACCAAGAAGTACCTCTCAAAAAAATCTCGGGACATGTTTAAGACCATGTCTTACAAGGTCATGTTGTATGACAACAAGGTCGTGACTAGTATGTTTCCACACAAGGTCATGTTGTATGACAACAAGGTCGTGACTAGTATGTTTCCACAACAAAAACTGACTAAGTTCTGCAATTGGAAAATGAGCATAAAGCTGGGGCAGTGGTGGCTTACAACTCTACTCCTAGGTCTCAGGAGGCACAGGCAGGCAGATCTCTGAGTTCAAGGCCAGCCTGGTCTACAGAACAAGTGCCAGGACAGCCAGGGCTACAGAGAAACCCTGTCTCAAAAAAAAAAAAAAAAAAAACCCACAAAAAAATAAACCAACCAAACAAGAATAATTTGTAAGAAATGCATGGTGCAGACAGCACAACTAAGATCTGCATACACACATTATTCAGATTTTCTGATGCCCTTGCCACAGTTCCCAGTAGGATTTTCCAGGAGGAAATACCAGGCAGGAAAACACTGGGTGAGAGGATGAATGGCTGTGGATGAGAAAGGACTAACTTAAAACCTGCACTTGCTTTCTTTTGAAACTTTACTTTCAGTTATGTGTGTGTCTGTGTGTGGGTTTGTGCATGTGCATGTGGGTACCCACAGGCCAGAAGGAGGGTCAGACCTCCTGGGACTGTAGTGATAGGCAGTTGTGAACCACCCAAAGCAGGTGCTGAGAACTAAATTCAGGTCCTTGGCAAGAGCAGTAGCTTCTCTCCCTACTGAGCCATCTGTCGTCACAGCCCCATGTTCTGAACTTCCAATACAGCTTTAAGACCTTGGGCCTGTCTCTCAACCACTTACCAAATAGAGATGAGGAGACATAGCTCAGCAACAGGGCACATGCTTGGGAAATATGAGC
Organism: Rhabdomys pumilio; assembly: GCA_030674055.1. Lineage (NCBI taxonomy): Eukaryota > Metazoa > Chordata > Mammalia > Rodentia > Muridae > Rhabdomys > Rhabdomys pumilio. Next base: position 32,738,583 of record JANHMN010000024.1, read on the forward strand.
ATCTGGGTTTAATCTCTAGCCCCTAAAATGCAGGACTAGTATCTACCACAGAGTACAGGAGACAGCCCAGTGGGAAAGTGTAGCCATGAAAGAATGGAGACTTCCCCAGAATCCATGTAACACTAGGTGTGGTGGTGTGTGTCCATGACCCCGGAGCTCTGACAGCATGATGGAGGACGGAGACAGAAGCCCAAAGGCCAGCTAGCTTGGCACATGCAGTGGCTAACATCAAAGAGGCCTTGACTCAAACAGGCAGACAGGGAAGACTGACACCCAAGGTCATCCTACGACTCTACATATACTCACACCTGCACTCACATACATAATATGTAGACACATACACAATTGCCACCGCTATACACAGACAAACAAGTAAAAATCAATTTAAATAAAAAAGTGTTTCAAGCCCCGAGTTTATCCATCTGGCACTCAGAAATGGAAAGGTTAGCACCATCATGAGGGTCACACTCAGTACTCTCTGGCCAGGCACAGTTTGTGAGGTCCTTTGAGAAGTCCACAATGCTTGTATGTGGGTCTGCGGAATGCCTGTGAAATACGCTGTAGCCAAAGACCTATGTTAGAAAACCAGAACCCATCAGTGTCTGTGTGCATGTGTTTTCTAAAAACAAAGGAGCCACACTCTCAGGAGAGCTGGCCAATCCATCAATAGCTGTACCGCCTTGGCAAAGACAATCGTGCTCTGCCTTCCACGTACCGATGATCTCAGCTCTAAATTCTCAGTACACAAAGACTCCCACATAAGTTAATGGGAAGTCAATGGGAAATTGACTTTTCCTACTCTGGGCTGGTAGGAATGCAATGCTCTGTTAATCATGCCATCCCTCTTGTTCTCTTTCCTCCTACCCGAAATTAAAACTATTGGCGGAAACCCACACAGACAGTTTACAGTTTTCATTACGATGAAACAATATCCTGGATGAAGTTAAGGGCTCTCCAAAACACACATCCTAACTGTTGGCTACAATTAAGAGTCTCAAAGAAAAGCAGACACCTGGCCTTGTCATCGTGTCCACTGTAACATCACTTTGCACGTGCACAGCGTTCCACATCTATCATCCATTGATCATTTCATGACCCTGTGCAGTGGGAAGGACGTGTGCCATTACCCACCACGCACTGACAGATGAGGCAACCGTGGTACTGAAGGCTAAACCATCTGCCTCAGGCCAGGGACCCAGAGCAGAGCTGGGGCTCCCCTCTAGTGCTGAGCTTTCCAATCAGATAGCTAACTCAGGTAAAATAAAACTTGGAAGGAAAGCTTAAACTGAGGCTCAGGGAAGCTATATGTCTCTTGTTGTTTATCAAGTTTTCTCAGTTGGTACAGAAGCATTAGAAATGTACCATTTCTGTTACCTATTTTAGTCTCAGGACAAACTGTTAATTCAAAATTTCAGTGAAAGTTGAGATACCAAAGAAAGCTGCCCCCCAACCCCCACCAGACTCAGATCAGTGAGCTGCCTTGCTGTTCATTTCAAGGTACACGCAGTACAGAAAAAAACCAGGAGTACATCTTTAAATCCTGCGTCCATAAGCCTGCAGCTATGTTATAGCTGTAGTCTGGAAGGGTGAAAGACATCTCCAGTCAAAAGTAGATTTTGAAAAATTTTTTAGAGCCCAGGGGTTCATTTTTAATGAGCCGTTACTTTAAGTACTGCATAAAAAATACAGGAAATTGATAGTCCATTTAGTCTGCACCATACCTAATGCAAAAGTCATTAAGATGCATTATTCTTAATGTTCATGATATGATCAGTAAGTGTCTTTTGAAAATAATGCCCTTAACTTTCACACAAGGAAATCTCTGAAAACCTTATCTGTTATACAGAAAAATGCTATGGCAACTGTGATTCACTTACTATCTCCACTGTGCCCAGGAAATGGCATCTTCAATTACATTAACATTCTTTAAAAATAGTCCTTGTTTGCTAGGATGATGAGATGGCTACCTGGCTAAAAGACTTACCACCAGGTCTGACAACCTAAGTTGGATCCCAGAACGCACATGGTGGGAGGAGAGAGCCAACTCCTGCAAGTTGTCCTCTGAACTACACACACCACACACACCACACACACACACACACACACACACACACAC